>LQRL01145129.1:50688-63080 GCA_001703475.1 Hydroides elegans | reverse complement strand
CCAGATTTTAATAATTTCCAGACCTCAAAAAGTTGCTGGTCCAGCTGAAAAGTTACTGGTCCCAGGCCAGCGGGCCGGCATTAAGCGCGAACACTAGATAGTTAAAGATATTGCATAAAGAAAACAGGGAGACCAGTTTCCAGTCAGTTTCGAATTCAAGTTTCGAATTAGAATTTATTTTCCCTTAATTTACACTTGATCCAAGGTTGGAACTGGCCCAATCAAAAAAGTATTTAACAACAGGCCGTACCTATATTTAGTTTATATCCGAGGGACGATGGCGCAAATCAAAACTTAAATAAATGTTTCACAAGGAAGTTTTTGTGAAACACGAAAAGGCCCCAACCGCCCCCCGATTCGAAGGGGTATTGACTATCTCGTATATGCCCGTGTTTTGGAAATTCAAAGCTTTTGGGCAATTTTGGCCAATCCGGTGACCGCAACTGTCAAATGGCACATCTATACGCCAAGACCTTTCATGTGAGCCTATTCCCAGGTCTCTACGACCATCCGTTGCAGAGAAACAGCCTGGAAAAGCACAAGTTTCGAAAAACCGCTATTAGTGGACATTTTGGCCAAATTCGGCCATTTCCTGTGTAATAGAATTAATATGTAAACATAAATTGTTATCATTTATACAATAATTACACATATTTTGATCTTTAACATAAAAAGTTGCGAATGGACGTGTAGTATTGGGATTCAAAGACTATTCACCAGAACGGGAGATGGAGAAAAGAGAGCGAAGTTGGTTGTGGTTGTGGATGGAGTGGAGATACAGTTTATTAAATTGGACAAGAAATAAAGAAGGAAAATTTTCAAGATATCGAAAAAGGATATTTTTAAGCGGTTTGTTGAATACCGAATTTAACGGATCAAAATTCTCTCGATGAAATGAAGTGTGTTTAGTCAGAGAAGAAAATAGCGAATGGTAGAATGAAGTGTGATTTAACTGAGGAGAACATAGCGAATGGTAATTTGATTAACAAAAGTCAATCATTTAAGCTTTAGCTTCAACTTTGTTTCTGTGATAGGGTCTGAAACAATGCATATCTTCAGAATTAAAATATGCAATATATTTTATAAAGTGACGGGCAAAATAGGGTGATGTGGTTAATACAACTTGAATTAGTAGGCTGTTAAAGCTTAGATGTATTATGTTTCTGTGATAGTGTAAGTTTATCTATCAGAAATGATATACACCAACATGTACATGAGAACTGTGATTTACAGATTTTTTAAATTATTAATAAACGTTTACGCCTACATTATCTAGTGACGATTCTTAAAATAACGAGTAAAATTTATCCTAACACTCATTCGATTATATCAATCTGCTAAGAAGAGAAACGCATTATATTTCATATGTCAATAAGTTTATTCATAAATCACAATAAGTCATTTTATATCTAACCACTTGTTATCAGGCAATTTTTATCCATAAAGTCAATATCGACATTTTTTCTTTCGAGATGGATGAGAAATGGCCAACCTCCAACTCTTAGCACATGTATGTTAATTAAGTGATTTGGTTATTAAAAAGTAAATATTTGTAGCAAGAAAACTTTGAAAACGTTCAATTTGAATTGAATAAATTCATTTTCCGAAAATATATCATCACCTCAAACTCTAAGCATTTTTGGACAAAGCTGATTCTGAATTCCATTTAAGTCGAAATAGAAGACTCTACAAATATGCAAATAATTCATTCTTATAAAAGCTATCATGTACATGTTTATCACTTAATACACTGTATTAAGTCATAAATATTCATCTTTAACTACTACCTGTATCAAGAGTTCTCAGAAGTACATTAGACTGGAACCAAAGAATGACCCTTTCACATCCGCTCAAAAAGTTAAAACCAACAATATTTCCATCCACAAATTCACAAGCATATAGGTTTCAACTATCATTATTTAATTAATTGTTTACTGAAAGACGCAATTACAACATTTTTGCATAATAACAGTGTTAAGTCGACTTATATGTATACGTTTGTTGCGTGCTAAGAAATATAGTTTTACGAATAGGAATACGAGAAGGAACTTAGCGGAGAGAAATATTTCAGGATTCATACTTTTTGCGTTGCGGCGATTCCTTAAATTTGTATTTACATTTGTACAATTTGCTTCTTCACATAGATGTACACAACAAAACAAGACGTTTGACTAGGTCTCGTAAAAATAAACAAGGGACAGAAAACTACACATGTATGAAAATAAGTACAGGGGTGGTCAAAATATGAACTGGTCACAATTTTAGCGCGGATTTTTTCGTGGTCAAACTCCTATATAGTCGTGACAGAAATTTTGATTTTATTACAATAAATATATTCTTTAGCTGAGTATAAATAAACGTTTAAAATTCAATATAAGGAAATACTATGATAAGTTAGACGTTTGAAATTATAAAACGAGCGCTCATAGTAAGACCAGTTCATATTGTGACCAACCCTGTAAAGAGTAGTTGCATTGAATTCAAGAATATAAATAATGTCGAAATAGATGGTACATGAAAAGCATAAAGTTACTTGCAGCAGCTAAGAAAATGCTGTTTTTTTAATCGATTTTTGTTTTTATTTGTTTTAAATGATCTTTTAGGGCATAAAGGACCATACGACAAAGCTTCCTTAAGTTCTTTAGGGAACAATACGTACTAACGATTTGTTATTCCACTTTGAATTAAAACATTTTAACACAAATGCAAAATATGAAACTTGGTCAGAGAACGGAATGTGAGAAAAGAATAAGTCACTTCAAAAAAAGATATCACTTCAATTTGAACTAATTTTCTAAGTCAATTTTTAAGTTACAATGTATTTCATGACCTCAAATTATACAGACAGCTTTCTCATTCTATAAACAATTTGTCGCTCAACTACTACTAATTATTTGGCTAAAGAAAATATAAACTCCGACTTACTACTCCCAAAGACCCACAGAATGTCATGATAAAACAATGTTTAAACAGAAGTTGAATTCCGAAAGAGCTAAATATATTGTTACTAGAGGATATGTGACATGAATTGTTGCTACAAAAAGAGTTGTTTCAATGGAATTATATTTGCTCAAATAAACCCATGTTTTATTTACATCAAAATCAAACCGAAAGGTTTATACGAAAGACCTACACACTCATTAAATAAACTAAATTACAAAAATCGTAACAAAATGCATAACGAACAGATTATTTTAAATAAAGATTATGTTGCACCCATAGTACATTACCCTCAACACACTGACATAAATGTCTACTCTATCCGTTGTTAGATTCTACTTATAGAAATTGAACACACGCTTTCAAAAATGAAATTCACATCACAAATCTTGCATTAGAAACGAAAGCATCACTTAGCAAGAATCACTTAGTCACCCTGTATTTACTAAGCAACAATTTTCATATGTTGTTTTCAATCTTTTTGTAATTGAAACAAGTCTTTTAATGTTTGATTTTAGATTTGCTTTAGCAGTTACAATTTCATGTTGCTCTTGATCAATCACATATCAAGTATGTTTCTCGGGTTTACCAATTACATATCAATCTATGGTCGGTTTATAAGAAATATATGTTCTTAACTAAAATATATGCAATTGCTATGCTTGGGCCGAACATTTGTCACTAAAATAATGAAGCCTTACTTGAGTATGTTTATAACATATAATAATTATTATGTTTGTTGCTTAAAATCAACCTAAAGCATAATTTATCAAGATCTTACAACTCTACAAGCCCATAAAAGCGCAAGGCAATAAGAAATTTTTATAATAAGTTTGAAATGTTTTCCACTCTGAAGGTTACTCCTCAAATCATCATATAAAGAGTTTCGTTCTATTTACATTATAACTGGTAATTTCGACTTTCGCTGAACATTTTACTTATATTTCACTTGTTATTTGTAAATATCCTTAAATGATTATTCATTAAATCAGTAATGATTCGAAAAGAGTATCTTCTAAAACTAAAGCCCAATAGAAACAGGAATATACATAAGGAGATAAATAGTCACAGTATACAACTGCCATTCTTTACGTTTTCTTAAACGTAATAATACCACTATGCTTGATCTAAAATTTAAAATAGTACGAATGCATTGATGCAGCTTGAAAACTACAGATGTACGCTACACAAAAGTACATATGCACTTATCGACATTAGAGTACACGTGAACTCAAGTACATATGCACTTTTCGCCATACAAGTACAACTGCACTCTTAAAGTACACATGTACTTTTTTCCGATAAAGTTCACATGCACTTTTAAAGTACACATGTACTTTCAACATTCAAAGTACACATGCACTACAGGGGCGGCTGTTGCTGGGGTGTGTCGGTCGTGAGCGTGCTACTCGTGGGCGAGGGCGAGGCTCCGTTCACCTCGGCCCCCTCGCCACCTTCCGATTCCTTCAGCTCCTGGAAGTTCTGGTCCGACTTGCTTCCGGAGACCTTGGTCTGTGGAATGAAAAAGGAAATAGTCTTAAATTATTTATTTTAATATTTTACTTATTTATATTTCATATTATGTTCGCATGGAAATCTTGGTAGGTTTATGTGTTTATCAAAAGATCATAACGTATATGAACAAAACGTAAGGAACTAAAATGATAGAACGAAAATATGACCTTTAGTGCTTCGAAATGGTATGCCCTTACATATATTGTATATGGCAACACTACGGTAGAACACTACGGTAGAAATCCAGTTTTTTTGCCTATGCTAAAGCTCAAAGAGGATCAACGTTCATATATCAAATCAACTTTGGTTTTCAACAAATCAAAATAGGCACGGCCTATTTGTTTTCATATTTTTAAAAGAACAAAATACACAACACAATCTAAGAAATACAAAAGACAAGACAACGGACTTATGAACGATTTTAGGTTTGATTTTGTTCTTTGAATGTTAATCTTGAATAAGTCATACACTTTGAAATCCTCTCATGTTTTCTAATTCAAATGACATAAAACTAAATCTTGCAAAACAATAAATTGCATGCTTTAACCTTTTTCTCTCTGTATGCTAAGGGGTGCATGCAAGCCGAACAGTGAAAAAAGACAACATAATTTTCAAACGAAATCCTGAGTTATTCTGAATATCAATATTGTAGTGCTAATTCTACCAGTACATTATATATAAATCATTTATAATTTTTGATGTAAAAATATTCATTGTGCTTATAAAGAAAATTATGGGTGCAATACATGTATAAGATATATTTTTCTATTGACATTCTTTACACGGATTTCTAATATAGGCTAACATCGAACTTGAATGTGTGCACTGGTTCAGTTGTGCACTGGTTCAGTTGTGCACTGGTTCAGCGAGCTTTAACAGTGCACAGGAACACTGTGTATGATTGGTTCGTTTAATCGCAAAAAAAAAATATTAATTTATTTTCCCAAGACAAAATTATTTTTGTCTAGATAAAAACATCGCACAATCCCATAATATATCCAAAGTTAATGTATTTAAACGGAACTCGATTTTCGTATTTATCATGGACTCTTATAAACTATGTATCGATTCCTTCCTTTCGATAAACGAACAACCTTTATCATGTTAAGATCTTAACGACGTGAACGAAAGAACTAAAACGAACAGAAATGAAAAATATATTATTTACGATGTTTTTTTTTATTTTACCTGCATGCAGTCTAACATTGAAAAAAAAACCAATGCATTCGCATTGAAAGAAACAAATAGAGAAAGTGATATGAGAAAAATATTTTAAAACAAATTTACATATCTTACCATTTTAGCTTTTAAATTTCCGAAAGACTTAGATGTCTGATATGAGAAGCCAAACAAAGGAAAAACCAATGAATTAATCATGCTTTCTACTCTCGAAACTACATAAAGCACCATTTGAGAACCAAACTTTAAGATCCTTTGTGATATACAAGTTCTTAATGCCTCTCATTTAACAATTTCACATGCTTTTAGTCTAGTATGATTCACATTTGTTAGTATGGACATCGGAAACAATAAAAATATATTAATGGCGACAATAAATCACATGATTCACAAATGACAGAAAAGTTAAAATTCCGACATTTACAAACGGGATCGTCTTAGTTTTATTTTCTTCTTTAAAGAAGTGATCGTATTTCCATTGTACGTGGTTTTAAATGGAACGTGTAAAAATGATTAAAATACTCAAAATTAACAACTATGTACATGTACATTTTCAGATGTTTACACATTCCAAGACATTAAACGTATGTTGATGAAAAATCAAAACATACAAAATTTTAAAATTTAGACATTCTTCTACATTATTTTCAAAATCGAATACTACATGAATTTAACCGTTGTCGCTTTTAATCAAAGTTTTTTTTCTCTCAAATATGGGTTAGTTAGCGCTACAAAAAGAGAATCAGACTTCAAAGTATTGGGGTATTGTTGGGGTAGGTTTATGGCAATAGAATTGGGAAGGGGTTATATTTGAGTGCGAACGGTATAAAACCAAACCTCTACCTGTTTTGTATTTGTGTAGTACACTACATTATCCTTCAAGAAAAAAAATCATATCGACCCTCATTTATTGAAGAAAGCAGGGATTGCAGGATTCATTTCGAACGGATAGATTCGCTAATTAAATTGCTTTTTGACAAATAACCTAACAGAAATGTTCGCTTTATATATATTGACCTGCGAACGCGCGATTGAATTAATAAATTTAAATAAAATAAATACGGAAACAGTTTCCAAGAAGACAAAAACCTATTCCCAATCACTTTAAAATACTTTTTAAAATCTAAGAGCGGATTTTATTTCTGGATTAAGAAAATAAAACCGCAGAATAGACATACTTTATTAATACAACTGGATTTCATTTAATCTAAGCTTATCAACAATCGCATTTCAATAAAACGAAAGAAAGCAGGATAAATGAAAATTAAGCATGAAAATAAGTATTTATATTTAGATAATTTATTTGACTGTGATTGGTTTATTCAAACTGTCACTCACCTTAACGTTGGCGTATGCCCCGCCCACTTTTTCTTCAACTGACTTGAACACGTTGGAATTTCTAGGAAATCAACAACAATATATATTATCCCAAATATATCCCAAATCGGTTTATGCATTCGATCTAATAACACGATAACATCAACTTGCTACATACGTATAATGCGAGATAGGTGTTGTGTTATAAAATTATCTCAAAAATGACCGACGGGGGTACAAGCCGTTGTGTTTGAACCCAGAACCTCAAGTTCGAATTGCGTTTGTGCTAGCCACGAAACCCAGTGGGTTAGCTTATATGCCAAACGGACACAGATAATTGTTATCATTAGTATTGAATTTGCCTCATTCAGTGAAATGAGGTATCTAGAACAATCCATTTATCCGTTTAATTTTATTCACTTGAAGTTATAAATGTTAAATATGATTACTGAGAAATGGTTTTATACTAAGGATCTTTATCCAACATCTGCATTTATGAGCTGAATACATTTGTATTGCAGCTTAAATTGATTCAATATATTTATATTATTGATGATGAGAATGAACACCGCGCCTTTTCAAGCTTAGTCCATGAGCACATTTAATCAATTATCCTTTCTATTTATATTCTTCCCCATCACTAAATAAAAATACAATGAAATAAATCGAATACAAACCTGGCATCGCCGAGCTTTTTGGAGGACCACATACCGAGTGACTTAAAGGCATCGCTTGTTTTCTGGTATCTGTGCAACAGACACATACAAAAGTTGATATTCATCACCATTTTTATATCAAATTCATTATATTTATTTTTATAGCTGTACGAACCAGTCACCAAATATTAATAAGCCAATAACATAATAAACTTAACTACGTATTACCCTCCAATATAATATACATCATATCAAGACAAATACAACGTAAAACTCATCATATTGACGAAATAAGTTTAAAATCATTTGTTTTGGCCAATTGAATCGACCAATATTTCCCAAAACTAATTCAAGATACTATGCGTATGATTATTCTATAAAAAATATATGGAAGTGTCGAAAAAAAGAAGCTGTATTTTCAATTATAAGCATGGTATAATTTGATAGGGTGAATAAATTAAAAGCAATTATCTAGTGGTTTTAGCAACGAAGATAGGTGCGCTAGGATACCAAAACTGATTCGAATTGAAAACCATGTAAACCAATAATTTGTACTGTATTAAAGCATCTTATGTGGCTCATCGTAAATGAGTGTTATAATTATATAGCATTATAGTTATTGTAACTTATTTAGGCCTGATTAAACAGATAGATTGGCTTTTGTTTATAAGTGACCGAACAAAAATTTGGTATGAAATCCAAAAACCCCTATAACATTTTTAAACTACTAAATGACATATAAAACGAAGCTTTTACATTAAAGCGGACCAAAAGTAAACTAAAACACTTATATTACACCAAATTAAAAGTGTGAAACGATAAAAAGTCCCATAGATCAAGAAAGAAAACACCAATAGCTTCATAAAACGGCACATTTAATGATGGTTCTCAACCAAGATTTTGCGTGAATTCTTTTCATTATTTCATGAGTGCGGTTTAGTTTTATCTTTCAATATAACGAATCGTATATGTGAAACGAATGTGACAAGTGTATGTTTTTTTTTTAATTCATAAGAAAAATTCAATTTTCACTCACGCATCCGACTTTTGGATAGAATCGTTTAAAGTTGTAAGTGTCTCATTGGTCTTTTGATACCTGTGGTAAGCCAATCAGAACATGTGAAACAAAATGACAAAATGAATGTATCCAATCAGAGGACAGGACATTTAAATAGTAGTCCAATCAAAGGAGAGGACATGTAAACAGATAAAGTAATCGTCCAATCAGAAGACAGGATATTTTAGCGATCAATAAATTATAAACCAATCATTGCATGCATTACGCTTTTAAGAGATAGTAAAATATACAACAAATATATCCATCAAATCATAGATAGGATATTTAAAGGATTTATTTCTTTTATTAAAACAAAGCATAAGCATGCAATAAAACGGCATCTTATAACGTCATCAGGTAGAAATCAGGACCCGTATTCTCCGCCATAAACCTACACGTTTCCCGTTATTTTACATTGGTTTAAGGGTAGGGTTTAGCTAAAGTGGAGCGGAGCATACGGGTCCAGGTCTTGAACCAATGAAACACGACGTCTGGACAGTTTATCATAAAACAAAAGCCAATCAATTCGAAATTGGTCAAGTAACTATTATACGAAATGGTTTCATTTGTGTTGAATATTGTGATAAAACAAAGCATAAGCAATATTTTTAAAGCATTAAAATAATGTAACAAGTACATTAAATAAACAAATATGCATCGAAATAGACATTTGTAAGCATATCGGACGTACATTTCTTTAGGATTCTTTCATATCGAATATCAAGAAAAACTACCGTTCTACAAGATTGAATATTCAAAACAAGCCATGACTACATTAAAATCGGACAGAAAAATATTTTAAAAAATCAAGCATGCATATACGGAAAAGTATTAAATCTACTTATACATAAAAGATTCATTGGCTAAGATAGTACCGACGAGAATTTACAATATCATATCCTTGGACTTAAATATTCAAGTTTAATTTACCAACGTTGAGCTTACACAACTTTAATTTCCTATAAAAAATTCGCTCAGGTAATAGACCCTCGTTAAATAGGTAAATCATAATAAACTGAAGTTTCAAGTGAAGAAACAATTATATAGGATTGTTTTAATCATCGAACTACGTTCTTACCGCTCATGTCCCTCCCTAAAGGTTCCATTAAGGAAGATATTATAATATTTCATTTTCTGACATGATTTTCCCGATAGTCAAAGCAAATCATTATGTGAATTATTAAGGTGTTTATTTAACCTCAATATATCATATCTTTCGGCGAGGGTCTATAGCCAAGCTTTAAAACAAAATAGAAAAAGAAAATGAAATAAATAAACGAAAAATTTAATAACTCACGCTTGCGAGTTCGTAATTGACTGGTTGAACTTTGTTAGCGATTCGCCTGTCTTCTTATACCTGTTAGAAGATCGCGAAAAAAAAACGAAAATTTCTAAAATTTCAAAATTTTGCGTTGTTTTTTATTATGTAAAAGTGTATAAAATGTGAATTTGTGCTGTGTCGCATAACGAAGTTGCAATGAGTTAAATCCCGCAATATAATATATGTCTATTTCGCTTAAAACTTTCTACTTGCTTCACTTTGATACAAACATTTCATGGGAGAACAAAATAGAAAAATGTGCTTTAACAAAGAATAAAATAACAATCGTGTAAATGTTTTGATAAAACAAGTGTTTTCTTTTTTGGAATGTAACATTAGATACATTAAAAGCTCCAAAGCCATGAGAAGTAATAAATTCTAATTTGATCATATCATATAAAATATAAATGTATGCATAAGGGCATTTTTCAAAAGTCATGTTTTTATGTCGGACGGAATTCGATACTTTGGTCTCTTATAAAAAATAGCTTCCATATATCAGAGTAAAATTAATATTATAGCTGATTGGTATTGGGGTACCTCTATCAGATTTTACCAAAATGAAAGTTGTCCGCCTCCTTGATTTTTCGAGAAAGTCAAATGATACATTATGTCGGACGGAATCGATAGAAACGAGTTTTACTACCTATACGGGAAAAACCATCGATTCCATCGAAACCTCTCCACTCAGTAACAATAATTGATCAGTTTTCAAAACATGAATGATTTTTCTTTCGTTAGACAGTAAAAACGGTTTTCAAGTGCTTCGGATCACTGAGAAATCATTGTCTGAATGATTATGTCGGACGGAAGATTTTTTATGTCGGACGGAAGAAAAATGTTCGCGAAAATTAAATTTTCTCAAAATTGAATATTCATGTTATAATATGATAAACCCAAACTATTGTCATCACAAATGGTATAAATTATTTTTCTGTGATATCGCATTTCTGAAAAATTTGACACACAAACTAGATTCCGTCCGACATATTTATAGCAAAAATATGCAAGTTTGAATAATAATGATTTATATCATCGTCGTTGATGGTTAATGACACTAAATCTATATTTGTACAGGAAATATATGTCAAGTTATGTATCTCAAAAGTTTTTTACCTGTTTAAGCTTCACAGTATACCAAAAAAACATATATATTATGCAATAAATGTGATGAAATATGCTATAAAATGATAGAAAATATCGAGATTTTCAGCAAAACGCGAGTTATTAGGAATAATATTAATTGTTTTGACATACAAACATCACTTTTTTCGAATTGAAACGATAATAATTCAGACTTTATGTGATTAGCGCGTTTTTTGGTGAAATACTCTTCAAATTCCGTCCGACATAATTTTAAGGATAAATAAAAAAGTTTGATTACTCTTTTTTGAGACTTGTTTGGCAATTTGTATGGACCAATGGTTTAGAAAATATGCAAATCGCCAAAAATAATGCTTCAATGGTGCACAAAAAATGAGAAAGTCAGTTTTTTTTAAATGATCCAGTATATTATTATAGATGACACATGCAATTTTATTTCGATGGGGATTTTTATCGGTTATTGATGTGATTTTATTTGGTAATATCATAAGATATATCGATAAAAAGTCAGGTTGCATTACTGCATGCCTTTGACCGATTCTTCGATCTTTGACTGCACATTTGATAAAAATTGTGAAAATTATGTCGGACGGAAAAAAATGTATGGGCCTATAATTTGTTTTGGAACATGATTGTGCTCGAATTGTTGATATAATATTAAATTTACATTGTTTCTTCGATGGTTTGGTGCCATGAGAGCTTTTGCTTCACTATAACTTCAGAAATAACTAACTTTATGTAAGCGCACCCCATATTTTATAGATTTTATATTTTTCAAATGCCGATAATTTTGTTAATTAATGGAATAGAGAGCCAATATTTAATTGGTAGATAGAACCTGTGATTAGGTTTTAGGAAAAACACGAAACGATGCATTCGCTCCATGGAAAGAAAATCAAAGAACGAAAACTCATTTTCCGTCCGACATAAATTATAATGCGAAATGATAGGATATAAATGCTGATAAAAACTAAAGTTTTTGCTGTATCTAGTTGATTCTTTCGAATTTTCAAACTTTAGACACGTGTTAATATTTAGAAATAAGTCATAAAGCTCTACAGCTGAGATGAAAAAATAATGCCAATGATGACCACTTTTGAAAAATGCCCATAATTTATAATGTTTTTAATCAAAATTGATTGACTTGGATTGTTAATAATTTTGAACATTCTTCAAAACATGCAACAATATGAACAAATTTACATGAGTCAAATTTGGGACTAACACATGGCTATAAAATTGGGGGAAAGATGCAAAAGATCGAAGAATAGAGATAGAGAGACAGTCAGAAAAAGAGGCTGAG
>LQRL01145111.1:20473-30750 GCA_001703475.1 Hydroides elegans | reverse complement strand
GGGGGGGGGGGGGGGGGAATGACATGTTACGATTTAGGTTGATGGTACTTCAATGTGTTGTTTCATTGTTTCTTATAATGTGCTCCATCATCAGTTGCTCAATAAGTGCTAATAAAGTACTAGTAAAGATATCTTCCTCGTAAGTGTGCCCATTCAGAAAACTTCTGCTCACACCTAAGTAAAGTTGCGTATTCCGAAAGGGTGCATTGTTAACCATCATGGCATAATGTTATTACATAGAATACCAACAGCTTCGAACCCTTCAATTTTTTTTGGTGGGTTGGTGGGTGGGTGGGTTGGTGGGTGGATTGGTGGGTGGGTGGATGGATTGGGGATGGGGGTGGTTGATTCTCGTCGATTCTCTATCCACAACTGACATCAAATTTAATGAACTGTATAGAAATATGATAAATATGATATATATCGAATTTGTTGAGTCATATTTGCCGTACTCACATATATACTGCACATAGTCTCCAATTCTTGTAAATGCTTTTAATAGCACATTGTGAAATCAACTGAAATTTATGTTTTACCTCCAAAATATATGAAGACGTTTGAACAGAGTTAGAAATGTCCATCTTAAAATTGAACGATTAACCGCTTAGTATGAACTTTGGTTAGCGTTTTTAATTGGGTGTATTTTTAAATCCAGAGTGTTTATTGACTGTATGGATAGGTGTTTCAATTATTTGTTATATTGTGTGACTAATTAGAGCAAATCTAAGGGCTATAGCGAGAAATCGTAACATACGTTTATGCCGTAAGACAATTTTGAACTTTCTTAAGATTGAACGATATTAAATATAAAGGTTGATCATGCGATATAAAGTTGTTTGTGGTATTTCATATATAGATATATATCCATGTACGTATTTTTTTATAAATATGGGTTAATTTACTTTTGAAACGTCACGTCACCTCAATGTTTATACTTTAATTTTGATGAATCCCTAGTTTGAGGTATAAATCAAGTTCATTCGTTATTTACATCAAGCCAATCGGGTACAAATAAGGTTATTTTATGTTGCATGATAGGTATAGGTGTAGAAATCATAGACCATATAAATGAATATGTTTATTATTTTCAATTGTTTAAGAAACGAACCAATTAAACCATTTCTCTAGTGGCCCTGTTTAGGGACGCGTTGCAAGAAGACTATAGTCTAGTAGAACCTCAAATAAAATAGTCAATCTTACATCTCATTCTCAAACAACATTTCTATATCAACTTTTCTAATGACAAGTAAACATGTTTATGTGTGGATCACATACATTTACTTTGTATCACGGGACAAAATATTGATATCAAACATCGTTCAATCTTAAGAAAGTTAAGTTTCGCCACGTGGCGTGAACCAATGTTACGATTACTCATTATTAAGTTAAATTATGATTAAAATAGCTACATCATATAATAAACAATTGAAACACCTATCAATACAGGTAATAAAATCTTTGGATTTCAAATTACGAACAACTTAAAACGTTCACCAAAGTCTATATTTGTGTTTCAGCGTTCAATTTCAAGATGGTCAGTTCTATCTAACTTTATTTTCCATTTATCCATGATTGAATTGTCTTTGTTTTGTATTCAATCCTATAAAGAATGCAAAAAAAGGAACATGTTGCAGTTGAGTCCTGGACACAATGCCACCTAAACTGGCAACATATATGGCATAAAGTTTCTGGTAACTAGCAAAGCTTATCAACGTTTCGGTGTTCGTCCTTGTGCGTTTCATCATTGTGATATGATATGTATATTATTGTGTTATGAAATTAATGTTGATGGCAATTCGAATAAAAATTAGGAAACTACCAATTTTAAGGATTTTTTTTTCATTGGGTACTGAACGTACTGTGTTGTCCATTCCGGTGGCATTATGTCCGGTAACGTTTTGACAGGGAACAATTTCAGGGGTGTATATGTTTTAAGGAAAATACTTTCCTTATCGATACCCATTTGATGTAATTTTTCTTGATATTTGCATCTGAATGCGTGAACGCGTTTTCTTTAATCAGGTATAAGATAACTTCTTAAGATGTATAATCACGAGGTTTGAGTAATGTTCCTCATTTTATTCTCTTTCAAGAAAAATAGCAAGGTGGATACATGACTGTGGTAGTCACACATTTTGAGAGATTCAACGAATGTGTTAGCGAACACAGATTTTTGCTATCGTGCAAAATTTGAAAATGATTGATTTCAATTTCAATACAACAATATATACATGTAGGTTCTATAGATCGCATGGGAGTTATAACATTATTTAACTTTGCTTTTTGAAAAACGATGCTGCCTTTTATTCATCATTCATTTTTATCAATTGAGATATATAAGCTTCTTTGATGTGCATATCACCTTTCGAAAAAAAGGAATGTTGTCCTTATATTCCCACCTGCAAATTAAAACATGTTTTGAGTAATTACTCAATAATTAAAAGTAAGTGCTATGCAAATAATGTAATTGTATGGCATTGCTCCTCGTGACCCTTAAAAGTATACCTGAGCTTTTCCCCTATTTCTGGACCCTGCTTGTGTATCAGTGAAGTTAGTACGACTGATTATATGAGTTCTTAAATGTTTTCTTAATAACTTCTATTAGCAGAATCAATGTTATCATTGCAGTTGATTGTACTCAATTTTGCAATGATAATAATCGAGCAAACCGAAAAGGTGACCGATTTTATTGCAGCGAAATAAAGTGGAAAAAATATATGGCCTATAAATGACACATATATTTTATGCTTAAGCAACAGGTAGAGAAACAGGTCATCTTGATGCCGTGGTTTAAAGTATGTAAATTTGATTCCATCTATAGCTTAATTTCCTTGAACCCTATTCTTAGCCCAACGAAGTTTTTTTCCATATCGGTAGAGCTCGTTTGCGTGGTCAGTGCATTCACACGGTGTTTGATCCATAATGAGGCCCTCTAAAACGCGTCACGACGGGGTGCATCTTCGACAAAGCGGTAAAAGAGCATAGATGCGCTATGCATTTCAGAGTTATTTACTGTGTTTAATCAACGGATAAACAGCAATATTACTTCAAAAATGACATTTAATTCTTATCAAAAAAGGTTTAATAATTTGGTTTTTAATATATTGTTTTTTTATGCCGTTAAAAGTTGTATGGTGCTTTGATGGACAAAATAGAGTCTGTTTATTTGTTCATTTTAAATGATATAACTGCCGTTATTGGAGTTCACATTTTCGTTCAATCTTTTGCCAACAAATAATAATTTGACGAAAATTTTGTTAATCTACCCCTCCCCTTAAATACATAAACTCAAACATTTAGACTGTATTTTTGTGTTTATTTTTTGTTCTGGCCTATATCTAGTTTTTTTTTTAAGTTTTAAACCATGGAAATAATATGTTATTATTATTAAGACCGAGTATGGCCGTGTTTACGCAAACAGAAAAACTCGGAAAAAAACACGATACCCGATATTTTCGAAAGCCGCATTTGTTTAAAAACATAGCAATTTATCCCAAATACGCAGGTAAATGCATATTGAAAAAATCCTTATTTTTTTTGCGTGAACACGCCTAGGGCATTTTTACAAGGTAAAACTTGCATTCAGACACTTTTAATCCAAATCTCGATAAGGTTCTAGGGATTGGTCGGGGCGCCGAAATCCCGGGGCCCCGTCGATGAAAGTTCAGCCCGTGGGCGAAATTTGACCCCGGGGCCCCGTCGTCCTCTATGACCTCTACTTTTAACAACACTTTTTTTTTTTATAAAAATCATACCAATACTAAACAAAAATGTACAAATGATTCGCATCTGACCCTATTTATACATCTATTTATGCAGTGATTTGGGATAACTGTGTTTTCAATTAATTCACATTTTTTCATTTTTAACGACGGGGCCCCACGACGGGGCGGAGTTTGAGTCACGGGGCCCCGGGGCCGATAATTTGAGTCCGACCCATTCCTAAAATATTCCATTCTATTTAGTGCTATTATCCAATATCCCAGTTTTCGTGAAATAGTACCATTTAACAAAAAAATCGAAAAAAATATTATAGCAATACATCCACTGTTATTTTAATGAAACCATCATTCATTTGTAGATTTGTATAAAACATGAATATATGAGTAAAGGACAAATATACATGATTTGATTTAGAGATCTGTCCAAGAAAAGTTGAGATAAAAAATGGCATACAATAAAGATTGGTCTTTCAGTCAAAGTTAAAAAATATCTATACAAAATAAAACTTTATTCTTAGTGGGTGAATGTCGGACAGACATATTCGAAGCATACCGTATAAACTCTGATAAATATATTAATTCCTCCTATTTATAAATGTTATCCTAAATTTGTTGTTTAGTTTTATTGCATAGAAACAGCTGAGTACTGATGCTCATCCGCTATGTGTGCTATACAAATACTGCACATACATGCATAGTCCTACTGTAAACCCGCTTACCGCTTATACCATTATTGCGTAACCCCGATAACTGTACCCACTGAGGGGGCCATTGTTTACTTGCAACATTTATTTCTTGAATCAGTGATCAAACGCTATAACCGAAATGGTCAGGATGAAGTCGGTCCAAAGACACGTCTATGGGTACCTTAAAGAGATTACGTCTATGGGTAAAACAACTTTTGAGAGATTACTCGGTGCAAAACTATCTGGACGAGCTTTGAATATCAACTAGTCGATGGAAAACGATGTAAATAACCTTACCATGATAAGATTGTTTTTACAGGACATCTTATGGAAACGGTTATTTGAAATCGGTTAAATCTTATTCAGACAGTTTAAGATTGTTCTGTCGATATCGTCACACGAGTAACTGTTCGTTTGGGCGAAGGAGCATCTGTCCGAAGGTTCATCTGTCCGGAGGTTCATCTGTCCGAAGGATCATCTGTCCGAAGGATCATCTGTCCGAAGGTTTATCTGTCCGAAGGATCATCTGTCCGAAGGATCATCTGTCCGACGGTTCACTTGTACGAGGGTTCATTTGTCCGAATGAAGATTACAAACATCTTTTGCTCAGTCGTAAATGTTAGCACAGTGAAAACGTATTGGTCCCAAGTGGGACTTCCCTTGATACTATTTTAACGTTTTTCATCCAAACCATTTACTCAATGTTTATTTTTAAAATGTATTTATTCTATACATAAAAGCTCAAGTAATCGAAAGTCAAGACATTCAATCAAGACGAATACCATACAAATCTACCCTACTCATTTTTACACGTTGCTTTAAAGAGTTTCACAATGGGTAATCTCGCGACTTGGAGTCCTTCATTGAAAAAAATATCAAACAAACGATTTAGGTTTCAAACGATTTGAAGTCTCAATTCTTGACTCAAATCTCCTTTCCTTTACAGTCCCCGTTAATATCGTTTCCTATCCAAGATTAATTCGCACCTGCCGTACTCATTGCTAAATCGAACCCATTAAAAGGAGGGGATATGGAAAAGCGAGTTTTAAACCTCAACTTGAATCGATTCGAGTTTTGCATATAAAAAAGAAAACTGTGAAGAAAATAAGAACGATGCCACGAACATTTTTTTCGATAACAAAACACCACTGTCTACTTGAATTACAGTATTTAGGACAATACGATCTGAAGGAAACCTGGTCACGCTATTCAATCATCAATTTCATTTCAAGAAAATGGCGTCTCCTATCCGTATTAGCTGGTAATACAAGAGATCCATGTAACGAGTTTCTCAATTCTTACTCTTCTTCAATGTGGTGGTTCGAGGAATTTGTTTAATATATCAATCATATACAATAGAACGCGGTCGCGTTCATTTCATTATTAACGATTTCTTCATGATATGACCTGTATCAAATATGATAAGACACACGATTATTATCTTACACTGCATAATAAAAGTCTACTCAACAAAATGTTGGAACCAATATTTTGTCCGAATCCCTTTTATCTAAAGATATACACATACGCATCCTTGCCGCTTAAATTGTACGGGACATCTTTACACAAATCAGCTTTCCAGATTATAAAATACGGCTTTATTATCTTTACTATTTTAGATGTTCAAGAAGTTCATAACTCTGCTCATAACGCAACCGGTTATAATATTTTTAGAGGAAATCATACAAATGTTTTAAGACTTTAATGAGGAAGGTGTCTTTATTGAAAGTACCAAAACTGTAATTTGTTTTTATTTATATGCACTATGGACATCGACGTAGCGCTTTCATTGCTCAGTGTCACCAATTGTCGAAGCCTGATGCAAAAAATACATTCTTATTTGCGGCATACACAATCCATCCTTATCGACGCATCGTAAACCGACTTTTGTTCATATTTTAGTAATGTCTTGACAACGATACCACTGCAAAAATATCGAAATTACTGACGTTTTATATATATATTTAGTTCATACAGATTATTTTCAAACAAATAAATGATTTTTTTTTTCAATTTAAAAAAAAACGCGAAAATAAAACCTTTTATTTACATGGAACGTGTCGAACGCTCAATGAGTACTTATTCTTTTCATTTGACAAAAAAAAACAGCCTTAATCAAAATGTCAAGGCTATATCCCGTTTTGGATTTTAATGGGATTCTTTTATTCTGAAAAAAATATCGCAAAAATACTTATTTCCGCTAAAGAATCATGTGAATGAATGCTAAAATGTGACTTAAGTGGGAAGAATATTCTACAATATTCACAAAGACATCCAATTTCCGTAGTAGAAAACAGTGATTTGCATAATCTTGACGGATCTTAAATTAATGTTCTATGTTATTGAAGAAATATTTAGTTTTTTATCGTCTATATTTTCGACGTCATTCGTAGTCTGTTCACGCATGTAATTGATGAGTAGCTTTGAAAGGGGCGCAGCTTAGTCGGCTGAGTGCATCCAATTTGACCCCTGAGTGCAATAAACACCTTACAATATTGAATCTGAGTATTGTATTCCCTTTATTGTATGGAATAACAAAGAAAATCGCTATAATAAAAGTTTATTTTTTGCCATGTCATAGTGGGCGATAATATAATATGTTTAATAATATTGATCTTACGCGTAACCTTTTGCCTCGTCCCGTAAAAAGGTGAGTTGATTAGAATACCCTATTGATTGACGTCCCGCTCGGAAAGACTTTGTGCGACGTTTGAAAAACGTCGTATTGTGTTGGTATACGTACGCTAATGGGTGTTATTCTTCGTTATAAGTAGGATAAATGAATGGCGTTCATGCGGAAAACCTATCTCGATTCTATTAGACAAAGGCACAACTTCCTTAAACTGCGCCGCTTTAAGTGACACATTTACGACAACATCGACGTCAAAAGTATGTTATCATTTTGGCATATATAAAAGTTCTTCGTACGTCCAATTTCGTCTCGAACATATTAATGGCGTTGTACTGACGTTATTTCGTTTCGGACGTAAACCAGATGTTCTTCAGATGTCGATAAGTAAAAAGACGTCATAAAAACGTCAATATGGGCCCGAATGACAATGTCCGTTCGACGTTACGCACAAATGCGACGCCTTACAGATGATCCTTGCCGAATCGGTAAGAACTAATTCCGTTGTAAGACGAATTCTCCTTTCCCATTAAGTTCATATTTATATTCCTACTGCAAGCTTCCAAGGATTATGGTGTGCCTCTTTTGTTTTCGGATTTGAAATTTCAATTTGAAAAACAGCGACCATTTAAAACATAAAAAAACACTGAATCAACCCCTTGTATTATGGGAATACCTTATGAAGGTTCAATATTGTAAGGTGTTTATTGCACGAAGGGGTCAAATTGGATGCATCGAAGCCGAAGGCTGAGTGCATCCAATTTGACCCCTGAGTGCAATAAACACCTTACAATATTGAATCTGAGTATTGTATTCCCTTTATTGTATGGAATAACAAAGAAAATCGCTATAATAAAAGTTTATTTTTTGCCATGTCATAGTGGGCGATAATATAATATGTTTAATAATATTGACAATCAGGGTGGATTATGAAATGTAACGCTTATAAATCATCTAGGATAAGAACATAATCTATGTGAAATCAATTATTTAAACATTAACTCGTGTTTATATTGTTTTATTGTGAACATTTGATTTTGGAAGTGCAATCGTAAAATAGTCCGGGTGCAATACACACAAATATTGCATCAGAGCTTTTCCTTATCATTTCTTTAAGCGATGCACCCTGACCATGTAATAAAGTTATTGTTTTTATCATTAATGACATGTTTTGAACATCATCCAGTCACAAGATTATAGCTTAATGGATTGCACGAGGAGAAAACAATGTATCCACCATATCAGAGCAAGATAGATATAGCGTCGACCAAAATGAATATGACGTCGACAACGACCAACATATATATGACGTCGAACAAGATAGATATGACGTCGACCAATTTAGATATGATGTCGACCAAAATATATATGACGTCGACCAAAATAGATATGACGTCGAACAAGATAGATATGAAGTAGATCCGATTACCTACCTTCTGACGACGTTGACTAGGCCTTAGCGACGTCAGGGCTATGTGACGACGTCTAAACACATTAAGTCTTTATAAAAGCAGCAATGTAGATAAACCGTGAGTAAATATATTTCCACAAAGAAACCTTCGTCCGAGTTTTCTTAACGGTCGAATCACAACGTATTTTCTATGTCGATTGACGTCGTGAGGGATTTGTTAATATATCATCTCTTCAATGTCTTGCCACAGTGTCATTCAATTATACCCTTGCGCAGTTATTGAAGCAAAGGCGATTGTTTTCAGTGACAAAAAGGCAAAAATCTCGACATTTGAGTAAGTCGTTCTGACTCCTTACATAAACCAACACCCAGTGGTTCGATATGATGTGTCTTAAAATTAAGACCAATCGACAATACGCGGTAGACGACAGGATTATCGCCACCTGCGATGTTATAAACAAAGAAAAACAGCAAAAATCGCAATCGGCGATATAAATCGCTATTTTAATGTAACCGTTCCCTAACGCTGCAGTCACAAACCAGCGAAATTCTCTTATATTATAATAATTTAACCTTTTAAGCGAAATCGCCAACAGTAATTAGTTATTTGCAAATATAGTTTCAACATCGGTGGAGATATGATACTTTCTTTCGATTTCGCTGAGGCCTCAGAAAATTACACATTCCAAAAAATAAATATTCCATTGAGATCCATCTCAAATACACGACTTGAATTATGGCATCTTTATTGTTGTATTATCATTTTCTGTATGTTTATTACAGCGTTTCCTGAAAGGAACGGAAATAATCATATTTGATTACCATAGAATTTTAACTCTAAAGACGGTTTGGAAATCAAGTGTCGATAGGTTTTTTGCTTATAACTTTATCAATTATGAGAATACAGAAACCAAACTTCTTGAGGATATATTTTATAAACAACCCTAACATGTAAATATGCTTTTAACAAGATATAATCCGTTTATCGATAAACTTCAAATATTTTTAATGAAGTCAGTTTGCAAGATCTCAGGTGTTCCAAAACTGCTAAACCTCACTAAAATTTCTTATTTTTTCGGGGCCTGGACATTGAATTAATTGAGTTGTTTGTAAAGATCTATTGATAGAATAACATGTGCTTTTTATTTTCAAAACAATCACACGTGATAACAAGCTTTTACATGAAAGTGTTTGAATTCTATAAAGCCGGTTTTAAAGAACTGGTTACACTGTGGTAAATATAGAAGAGATAGTCTATGGTGAATGCATTACATTAAGGGCATTATCACTGAAACGCCTTAAAAGCAAAACCACTGCTAATGTTTCCAGACCGCAATAGTTCTTTTCATTGACCATTTGCAAGGGAATGAAATAATTATCATCTCGTTTCTCTCGTCAAACTTGTAAACGGATCTCTTAATCAAGTCCTTTTGAAAATAATCAAGCTTTTCTTTTCTTCCTCTTGTCTCACAGTTTTTTCGTTATTATTTGCATCACTTTTTCCCTTACTCACTATTCTATTTAACGATCTTCTGGAAATCTTAAATATAGATTCTATCCTCAGTGCGCCTCGCAAAGTCTGAAACCTTAATTCGTAGTCTACCACGATCAGCCTCACTCTTAAAATAATTATAAACCTTAATTATCACTTGTTTTTAATCGACTGATAGGCTTCTAATCGTTTTCCTGGCCATGATGCAATAAAATTAAGCTTATAACATAAAACGTATAAGATATTAAATAGAGTCTGTGATTATCAAAATAGAATATATCAAAGAGGCTAAAAATAGTTAGTATCTATACAGTGAAAGGGACACATTTGTTAGATA
>LQRL01145100.1:23270-40310 GCA_001703475.1 Hydroides elegans | reverse complement strand
ACTTTCCTTGACAGGTTTATAAAAATAAACTATATGGCCGCCGATACCAATGGCTGCATTTTAGTTTGTATTGGGGCGTCGTTTTGGAGTTGGAGGAAATTAACCATCCCGACGGCTGTACTCGAGACCAACTCGTGACTGCAAGTGAAGGATGGATTTCGTTCCTAAGCAAAGGCATAACACCAAAGCAATATGCAAATCAGACTGGGGGAAGTGGACTTGTAAGCTGCTAATAATGCATTTCAAAATCCGTATTTATATCAGTATGCAAATAAGCCTATAATTTTTTTTTAATTATTCATATTAATCAATATGTAAATCAACTTAGAAAAAGTAGATTTGGAACTCATCATCTCATAGACATGTATTTGGTTCTATTTATCATAAGAATTAAACGAAGGGTACCCCACGACACATTTTTCAAAAAGTTGTTAAATCACCTTAATACAACATTAAAAGTATGAACAACAACAAAATAATGGTTTTTGAACATTAATATTTCGCAAAAAGGTGTTCCTTTTTTCCAAGCCAGCTGGGCTGTTCCTCCTTTTCTAGCCAGCTTGGAACAGAAAAGGAACACCTTTTGCGAAAATTGAAATGTTGAATATATCTGAAATACTTATCATATATTGCAAATAACAGTTTATTATGAAATTGCAAGGTGGTTTAATCAAGTTTGAAATAATTGTTCACAAAATTTATTACGAAAATGAGGAAATTATCAAAAATGGTGTTCCTCAATCTGCTAAAATCTCCAAGCTAGAATGAATTTGCTCAAAATCTCCAAGCCAGCTGGAATTTGGTGGGGAACAGCTTTTTGGGGGAACAGGGGGAATCAGACTTGTACTTTACATATTCAAGAGTAGTTTCAAAGCGCCACTGCTTCAACTAATTTTTTATATTGATACTTCATTTAGATATATGTTATTTCTAAGTGATAAGAACCATTATGCAACATTTTTACTAACAAATCAGTTATTTATATTCATGCTCTTTTTAGCTGAAGTTCATCAATTAGTTTGTTTGTAGAGTATTTCGGTCTAAAACGATATTCCACACTTTTATATATAAAACCAAAAATAAAGACAATAAGCCTACATAAATTATTTAAGATATCAAAACAAATAAAAGGTGTGTGTTGATTTGATAGAAACCTATGTCATATCTGATTCACAGACACCAAAAGACGTCGAAAGAGAATATGACAGTTTTATGAAAAGGACAGGGGATCGATATTCATCTGAACGAAGACTTCCAAGTAAGTGTGGGCAATTGTTTCTTCTAAATTTCATATTGTTGTCAACGGTTTTAGTTCACTATGTGTGAAGCTTATAGAAATTGATCTTGATTCATATATATAACATATTAAAAACATTTTAAAATTGCTCAAGAATAAGACGTACATATGTAGCTATTGACAGTTCGATGGGCATTTCAGCTGCTCAAATACTGATGAAATCTAAAACGCCCGTTAATGACTCCATATGCATGGCTTATTAGTGTAATATTTTTCATTGCATGTCATCAAGCATATTTGTATGTCATTTAGTGTTGGTTGATTGCTATCGGAACTATCTTCTAGCACGCAGAATAGATTAAATTGTTTTTATTTTGTGTCAAAAATGTCTCTCATTTAAATACACAAGATGATATTCTTGCATTTTTTTAAGCATATGGATGTCACGACATATTTAAAAAAAATGAATAAATCTACTTTTGCAACTCAGTTATTTTTTCTTTTTATCATTACTTCTCGTTTTTACGCATGTGTTTGCGCTATTGCTTATACATCACTGTACTGCACTCCAGTATACACTTTTTTATTTCTGTTTATATAACGAACATGTATAATTGTTGAGAATTTTGTTGTAGTTGAAAAAATAGGAACGCGATTCTTTGACGCTGCTTGGACATTGTTTCTGGCTCTGAATGATTCAGTGCAGGATTTAGCGCAGAGAGGAAACTCTTTAGAAGAGTTTACATATGAGAGTCAACTGCACGCCAAAACAATATACAGCAATGTTCTAAAGCAGAAATTTGGGACAAACGGTACAATATGATTGATATAACAAACAATTAAGAGAAACGTGCTCATTAATTGAGACTTACTTGCAAATCAGTTCATGGAACCAAATGGATAAACCAATATATACCAAGTTTATACCCATCTACGCCCGTTGATGTACGTTATATAAGTGGATCTTTATTATTAAGGTATTCTACAATGTTGTTTTGAATCGTGTGATTGTGGAACGCATTTCTTAGCCTTAAAAGTTATATATCATTTGAGTTGATTCGAATAATATGTGTTTAGAGTCCAATCGCCTTTGGTGAAAATGGTGACAAATGGTCAGAACTTGATATCTATCAAATGCGTGGTGGAAAGGCTGTGCTGATTGGTGAATACAACCCTTTTACGGATGCACTACATTGGTTTGAGAAAGAAGAATAGCTGTTCAAAGGTGTGGTGTTAATAAGAAATTCGAGATAGATGGTTGTCAAATGATTTGAAGATTATTTAAAATTGTTTGTCATATGATCTTTTCATCAAATATAATCTTTAAAATATTATTCAAAGGACATTATTGTGATATTAAAGTTAATTTTTTGTTGAAGTAATAGATGTTCCATCAACTAAGAGTACTATGAAATTATTTTTTAAGCTCTTGCCAAATTTACTCAATTGAAAACCATCAAATATCGGGTATCAAATACATATTTCAATGCTATTTAATTTATTCTATCACTCGATAATGTATGATAAATAAAACGTAATCCTATTAAATGATCCATTTATCTTTTATAAATTAATGTATTTATCAATTATTATATAAGATTGATATTACAGGTGGACGACCACCGTTTGACGAGGATCAAATTCGTTTGTCTCGACGACATGTCAATAGCACAGCCGTTGTTTTGTTTTCCCTTGCTGCTTTATGTGGAATTCTCTACACTTTCGTTTCTTGCCTTGTCATATGGAAATATAAGCACACTAAGTAAGTAATGAATTTTCAAAATTGTATAAATAGGGAAAATTATATCGATAATTTACAAACATAAACATAATTAGAGAACTTTTTTTAGAAAATTAACTCGCGTGGTAAAGTATATTACAGGGTCCTTATCGAAAAATGAATATTCATGTCTCAAATGCTGAAAGAATATTTTCGATTGTTTCTTGGTATAAAGCTGGATATGCCAAATTCTCTTAAACACTTAATTCAACAAATTGTGGCTATCAAATGATCGATTTAACAGTCTAGTCCCTCTTCCTTTATGCTTTAAGTATCTAGTTAAAGACTTAAATTAGTGATTTATTTTTATTTAGATTAGTTCGTATGTCGTCCCCACGTCTCAACTATGTCATTGCGTTAGGTTGTGTGCTCGTTTATGTTGATGTTATTCTTTGGGGCATAGATACTCTTGACAACAGCAGTCAGCAGATCCTTTGCACAGTGAGTGATAATACTGATGTTTAAGCAAAGTGCATCTGTAAAATCATGAAAACCAGCTAAAAGTTATAAATCTAAAGCATACATAATTGGGTTTATGTCATATATATTCTAATGAATATTTCAATGTAATACAATCAGGTTTTTATAGTTTGAGAATTTATATGCTTTTGATGCTGTGTTCTTTATCATTTTCAATCATTACTTTTGTGTCAATGTAATTAATTCAGGTAAAGGTGTGGATGTTGATATATGGTTTCTCTTTGGCATTCGGTAGTATGTTTGCAAAGACATTTAGAGTACATCAGATTTTCACATCTAAAAACTTGCAGAAAAAGGTTGCTCGATAGCTGTAGCATGTTATGCTCACACCTAAAATATTAAATCAATTTATATGTTGACTTCCTCACTTGTCGTCCATCGTCGAAATATATGCATTTTTGTAATAACTATACGTGCTTGTACCTTTTCACTTTTTACCTTTACAAATATAACCTATTAATTATTTGATAGTTTTAAGTGATAATTATACTTTCATTCTAGGCATTTAAAGACTTTCATCTTTTGCTTATGGTGTTTTGCATCCTTGCGCTTGATTTTGTAATCCTTGTGTTATGGCACTCAATTGATCCACTGCAATGGGAGAAATCGTATTTGTTGGTCGAGGTACGAAGAATAGTTGTCATTAAAAATTGATAGAAAATGTCATGACAAATTTAATCTCTTAAATATGCAAACCCGATATGTGTTATTTTAAATGACAATCTGCTAAGGTTACGGTTTGATAGAAATATGCAACGAAATATTTCAAAATAACTTCTGCAACATCAGAGCGATTCTTGCAAACTTTATGAATATAAATGTTGTTTTATGAAAATTTCATTTAATTGCAAAACAAATATATGGTTATTATGTTAAACACAAATGCAGTCAGATCATGATAAAGATGGAATTATATATCAGCCATTTGTCAATGAAAGTATTTCAAACTACAACGCGGTCTGGTCGGGGACAATTTATATCATTAAAGGTACGCTTAAGTGTAATTTCTAAATAACTGTCTGATATGGAGTTATACTATTTCACATATGCTGTTCATTTAGGAATTATGCTACTTACAAAACAAACTAATATTTTATATTACAATAGTTATACTGAAATATTATGCATCATAGTAAATCTACCGTCAATATCATAGACTTTTTATTATATGTTAATATTTTAAATATGTATGCGAAATATTATAATCTTTTATATTTACAACATAAACTTAGGTACACTTTTTAAAATGGTTTATGACCATATGCTTAGCAACTTTCCTAATGCAAACAGCATTATCACTTTTTTAACATTACTTTGATCATTATTTTGTCGTTGTAGGTTTATCGTTGATTTTTGGTATATTCTTTGCCTGGGAAACAAGAAAAGTCAAGGTTGAAGCTTTAAATGACTCGAAACACATTGGTATGTATTTAATATTATAAGGCAATATGCCACATGATGCTTTTTATTTCATTTGAAATATTTTTAGTACCAATTACGTTATATTTTGTATGTTCTATTGTTAAAAATACGTTATATATATTGATTTAATAATTAAATAAAAGGTTACTTTAAAACAAACCATACCATCAATTCACATTCAATAAAATGTTAAATATGAGTAAAAGCGAGTGGTTTTGCATGATAGGCGATACAATGTATGATTAAAGGAGTTTTTGTACAGTGTATGGCAAATGACAATATATGTATGTATCATATGTTAAAGGTATACCGGTATACAATATTATGATAGCTTCACAAATATGTTATAGGTATATCGGTCTACAATATTATGATAGCGTCACTTCTCACCGTTCCACTGGTGAATATATTGTCCGGAGAACAACACACTGTTGTGTATTGCATCGTTGTTACCAGCATGCTCATGTGCTCAACTTTTACCATTTCCCTCGTATTTGGCACAAAGGTTATGTATATTGTGCCATGCAATTAACAAAAAGTCAATCGAAAACGTTAAAGCTCTAAAAGTGAAAAATGCATGATCATCGCGAACAAACTGATATTATGTCGATTGGATGTTTCTGGTACAACGCATTCTTGCATCATGTTCGAAATTTGATTAATAAATAAGCCTCTCGTCCGCTTGATTAATTTAAATACTGTTTTAAAATATATTTCAATTTTGAATAAATCCACCTTTATAAATCTTAATTTGATAATTATGATATCCTCATTAGAATATATGCTAGCTTTATTCTCCTATGGTTGAGAATCCTTTTCAATATATGCTAGCATTTGCAATTAACTTGTATAAATCAATAAATGTTCATTTCGTCTACTCTATTTCTTTTAGATTTATCAACTTATACAATATGGCAACAAAGTAGACGACTTGGTTCAAACGCCATTTCAAGCGAAAATGAAAAGCAAAACGACGGAAACAACAGGCTCTCCAGCTGTATCCTAAATACAGCTTGTCGCACTAATAAGTTAACAAAAAACTAGAACTGACAGAGCTGTATAGTAGTTGTTGGTATTATTAGAGACTTTTAAATCATAATTATATATATGATTACAATGTGTATCAGCATTTTTTCATCATATAAATTCTATCGCAAATATAATCCATATATTCAATCTTGAACTTTTGTATATAGTATGTAAAAATGGTTATATTTTAATAATTTAGTCGATCTATCACTGAATCATAAGCATTAATGATTGCAGCTGCCTGTTATTTAGATTGTTTTATATTGGCCACTGTAGAGCAAAATATGTATGCAAGTGGTACATGTGCCATATTACAATAATTGTAATAATTATAATATTGATACTTGTTTTTTTAATCATTATATTATCTGATATCCTATAACCTAAAATGTTTTCACATTTATCTGAAACAAGATGTCTCTTGTATATCAATATTTTCTCTCGATTAGATAAAATTGGTTGTCAATAATTTGAAAACTATCTTGTTTCTATAATAAGAACATATGCTGTCGTTATGATATAACGCACCATAAAGTAAGTGTTACCGATATTTGTCTTTAAAAATGTAACATCGTTTCACAATAGTAACAGTCATTTTAATATATTTTTTACTAAATAATATTGTGTTTATGATATCCTATCTGATTTCTTCATAGTGGCAATTTAACAAGTTAAACAAGGACATGCATGAAGATTAGACAAAAAATCGTTTAATGCCAAATATGAAATACATCAAACAAAATGGGTGAAAAGAATAATGAAAATTAAATACTAATGACATTAAATTGAAATATTAGTCAAGTCAAACGGATTATCCGTCTAACATTTCCCTCTGTTTTGAGTTTGAAAAATCTAATCATGTATTTTTTCTTGATATCATATTATTGAATAAATTAGCACTTTATATTATAGAAAACTCATTTTCACTTGTACTTAACAGGGTTTTAGTTGTCATGTTAAATCGAGATAACTTATAACGTTTTTATCTTACACATACTATTTTTTTGAAAGTTTCTTAATGATTTGAGAAATGTAAATGCTTTTTTAAAAGAGAAAAACATCTTTTATTTTGAGGAATCGCTCTAAATTGGTGCTCACATTGGAAGGTTTCCAGAATCTTTAAAAATATCGTAGTTACATACTATTTTTTAATTTGGCTTATATTTTTTGGAGAAAAACATATTCCAATATACTTTATTATTAAAATGTTTGCATTCGAAGTACCAATCTTCACGGATTAGGGTATGATAAAACAAACATTGCTACTCCTGATTCACAGCTTTTTAAGTTAAGTCCAGCCAAATAGTCAAAATTTCGTTGAGGTTACTCCAATTTGTACAGAATTGCAGAATGCAATAAAAAGGGGGGGTAAATATATTGCACCCTTACACTGTGAACGAATTGTAAAGAGGTTAAACTTGATAGGCTTATTTGTTTCTTTTAAAATGAACTTTTATCCCCAAAATTTTGCCGATTTAGAATAATAGCAGGTATATGTCGACTGAAAGTGATTTAACGAAACAGTCACGATAATTATTCTTCGCTTAATTTGAACATTTACGGTAATTGACCAGGTACGTCTATACCGGAAATAAGAAAGTTTATCAAAATGGAGACCGAAGTAATTTTATATTTTCGACAATTTCATTAATTGTTCTTACTATTTTAGTATGTTTTATTTAAACCAAAAGGAGAGTTGATGAATACTCCCAGTTTTAGTACCAATCACAGTGGATAATGTCTGCACTGATTCGGTTTTTGAGCCGTCGAAGGACTGGCAGGGGAGTAAAACATGAAGTTCCTCCTCCTGAAAAACCCAAAAAATATAATAGTTTGCAAAGTAGTTCTGACGGATGGATCAACATTATGGGTTGATGTTAACGTAAGTATATCGATGACATCATTTTTCTCAAATATATTTGATCGTTTATTCCCCTAAGGACAACGGAAAAATGGATCGTGAGGAGGGGTACGAATTATGGGCAGAGGCCAGGGGGATGCACCGAATCGAGGGTTGATTAATTGGTATGGGGGAGACAAAAAAAGTATGTCAAAACAGAAAATGGATCAAGAGGAGTGGGACGAATTATGGGCAGAGGCCAGGTAGATGGGCTGTATCGAGTATCGACGAATCGGTATGGGGGAGACAAAACAAGTATGTCAAAACAGAGAAATGGATCGCGAGGAGTGGGACGAAATATGAGCAGAGGTCAGGGAGATGGGCCGTATCGACGAATTGGTATGGGAGAGGAAGCTGGAGGAGAGGTGCACCAATGCAATTCATGTCGAAATAGACTTGGGTAATGCATGATTGTGGGGGGGGGTGGGTGTAAAAAAAGCGATTTAAGACTAGATAAGAGCTTGGGGATGAGAGAGTGAGGTAAGTCTATACAGTCGGCCAAAGGGAGTACGGGTGAAGGTAGGGGGAATACTATATTCTCCACCATGGCCCTAATTAAGAGTCCATATGGTTAAGATCCATGTTTTAAAGGGGGTAGGTAGCTTATATGTGCGTTGGTGAGAAGTGCACGATTTATGTATCGGGATCGGCTAAGGCCCTTACCAAGGGAAAACGGCGAACGACTTATATTGTATTTAAGCAGGTGTCTGGGTATGGCGGGGGAAGGGACATCAACTCATATCTATCAGCACTTACCGCACTCAAACCTACACTAACTTACCTTATGCTGAAGGGACGTTCAGCGAGCATGCCTTCCAAGGGGTAGGGTGAGGATGAACTAGTGAGAAAGAGAAGAAGGAAGACATGCCCGCTTGATAGAGGATTCCCCCTGTGGCACAGAGTGGCATTTAACGGGGTGGGCGAAAGCCCTGGCAGCTGATACCAATACCAATACCAATACCACATTAAAGATCGTTTAGGCCCCAACCCCAAGGTCGGGCCATACGAGTAGATTTGGGGTGTTCCTCCGTCTGATATCATCAACTTGATCAAGCTACACAATTTTAGCAAAAAGTCCTAGAAAAGACCTTGTAATAGACAAACAAGTGATTTTTGTGTGTCGATATGTCTTATAGACTTACTCACGAGTACGCAGGGGGGAGGCTACATGCAGATGAGACGCGACATGGAAATTGAACAAATCTAAACCTAAATTTCTTGTCATCTGTTGACATCAATTATCATTTTGTAGTGGGATTTCGTTTATAGTATAGTACGTATGTTTATTTATGTTGTGTGGAAATATCAAGTTTAAATAAACTTTAAATTCAAAGCAGAATTTATAAAACATGAACTTTGAAATGTTGTCTCATTTCCATGTTGATGAAAATATAGGCAGCGTCCCACATAATTGTTGCGACTGAATTCGGTCAACTTCCCATTACAAGTTCAGACTTAAGGTCAAGATATTCGATATATATTTGAGCAAACGATTGTATTTGTCTGATTTATCGATGTGGGTGGGGGAGAGGTGGTTGTCGTAGGTTATGGGATAACATTAAAATCTCTGAGAGTCTTTGATGGGAAGGTGTCCATTTTGGTTGGTTTCGACTGAATTTGATCAACTTCTGCTGGCGAATTTAGCTGAAAATGTCAAAATAAGTATTGTTTTTTTCGAAACAACAGGTTTCTATAATTTTTGAACATGGCTCGCAGAGGTATATAGAGAAACGATTAAATGAGCTCTATGGCAAGCTCGTGGATATGCCGATGTGCCATTTGATTTAGTTCCAATACGTAAACCATTGCATGTATGATAGCACAATGGGATAATAATTAAAACAAATTTAAAAAAAAAACAAATGGGTCACGTATTAGGACTAGCCTTTGATTGTTTCGATCAACTCCGGTGGTGGATTTGCCAAAAAAAAAATGTTTGTATGGTCTAGATATTTTGAATGAAGGGTTGAAGAGACTATAGACTTTCACTATTAAAAACTCTTGATGAGCTCTTTTTTTCGCCCATTTCGATGATCTCAAAATAAAGCATGAAGATATATCCGGTGCCGTGGTGGAAACAGAAGGGGGAGGCTCCCGGACTAGGGGGCGTATTCCGACGCAGTAAAAATGGACAAAACACCTATGACACTCTACATTTTTTGTATACATGTATATTTGTTTTACCATAAATTTATCAAGCGATTTACCTGATGCGGTAACCGATCCTTTAATTGATATAACGGATTCTGGAAATGGTTTTATCTTAGATGATATCTCCAGATCATAAAATGCACGCTTTTATAACATAGATACCTATCCAGTATGCTTAAACCAAAACTATCAAGTAATCCTACAAAATCATCTGTACGTGGATGTTTCAAAATTTCATTGAAAATGCCCGTTGCAACTCTGATATTCGAATTGATAATTGTCATCAAAACATGCAACGCAGTGTAGCCATCCATGTTAAATACACAAATGTCTATCCCTTTATGACTCAGCAGCAACCTGGCAACGCCCACTGATGTTAAATTAAAAAACACCCAATGAAGAGCGGTCCTCTCAATTTTTTTTTCGCATTAACATCGCATTTTGGGTGTGGTATTATAAGGCGCATTATTTGAATGAGGGCATTTCTCTCGTCGACATCCTTTTCATCGGCATATCGGCAACACAAGAATAATGGTGTACTTTTAAGAAAATCAGAATCATTCACTTTGAAATCAGCATCTTTCAGTAGATCTTCAAAATATTGTACATCTCTTCTCTAAATTGCCTTTTCGATGTTATCCATGTTGTAAGGTTTTATTCAGCAAATCATTATATTTTGTATTGAAAACAGTATTCATAATGATTAATTGTGCTGATGTATATTCCCATGACCCCAATTCAACATAACTTTTTAAAAACTTTCCTTATAAAGTTGTATTCATATTGTTTTGATGTGTTAACGCCTATGTTTTGTCAAACTGTAACGTTTCTAACTACAATCATAAATAGCTGTGACAGTTTATCTTATGTATCCTGAAGATATCTACTATTACACACAAATGATAATTAGCGTGCTAGTCACTGACCACAGGTCAATATATAGTTGGTAGCATTATGTAAGTAAGCATAATTGAACCGAGCAAAGTCACAATTAAACCCAATCAAAGAGAATAAAGGCATAGGTGTCTATGCACGCCGTAAACAATTCGTGGCATAGAATGGCGATAAACCAGGGTAAACTATATGTAGAGCATTACTAATTGCTTCCTCGTAGTATTATTTTCACATTAATTGTTTTGCACGCTGATAAATTAACGTATGTTTTTGACATTGGAACGGGATTGGTTTGCGTATTTGCTATGTGAGCTATGTGTATGTATTACCACCTTTGCTTATATTGAATGATAATGATATATATTCAAAGATTTATTTTATTTTATATATTATGCTATTTGTTCACATCTTTAGATGGATGTAATGTGTAACCATTCCTTTAGTAGCCCACTTAAAAACGTGCTGCATTACTTAAGGTAAATGAAAAGTTTCTACATAAAAATTTAAATTTCATTTACTCTTTTATTTTTTCTTTGTCAGTTACTAGTTCTATATTGTTTTTTTTCCTTTATAATACCGACGATCGATGATAAATTTATTAGTTAAATTTATTTAGTTATTTCTGAATACCAAAACCAGTGGAATTAGAATATTTGAGCATTACATGTCCACCCCAGTACTAATCACTTCTAATAGTGCCTATTTTGTTGCATATAGGTTGGTCTTATATTCATTTCAACATCATAAGTATATATTCATAGTCTAGTGATCCATCGACGCATATAAAAGGAAACGGTTATCAAGTTTTTGAAAGGCAAATCACAAAAAGTACTGTTTAAACGATTAAGCATTATCGTTTTAAGTGTTACTAGACGTCATTATAAATCTGTTATGGAGTGAAATTTAAGCACCGTTCGAGCAAATCGCCATCTCGAACAGGAAACGAATCAACATCCATTGACTTATCATTTTGTTCGACGTTGGTTACTTCATGGTAGGTTATCAATATCATCTCATGGACTCTCGTATATTCCGAATGAGTATTTTATTGCGATTGTGGTTACAATAGGTACTCATCGAACGTTTGTGTCCTCGTGATGGACTTAAGAGTATTCGAGGCCAGTCCTTGTTTTGATTTAACCCTTTCTTCTCGTTATAAATACGTTCATCTTTGGTGAGGACGACTTGCAATAATAACGATTTATTAATTTGCCAGGATACTGAAACTATGTTATTGCAGATAAAATCGGGAATCAGGTTCACTCGCTACCACCTTTCTTGAGACTAATATCGGCGATAATTTTATTTCTAGTGTTTATTATTTGGAACTTTTGATTGAAGCAAGGCGAGATCAACTCATTGAAAACAAAAAAAATTAACCTGTATGCGGTATTCCCTGAATGATATTATTCAGTTGATATATACAAGGGTAGATGTCTTATTGCCACTTCAGAATAGCATTTTACTGTAGAGGTGTTCCTTGAAGGGGCTAAAATGATACTTTGGTCCGGTTGATTAGTGACAATCCAATCATTCCTGAATCATTGTCAATAATCGAGTTATCATTCTTTGAATGAAATCAACATATTTTCCTTTAGACAGACTCTATTTCTAGGTGCATTCATTTTGTAAGGGTTTCATAGTGAGCTTACACGTGCTTTTACGTCCCAGCGTCCTTAGAACGAAATTTTTTTGTCATACCCGGAAAACTTTCATACATGCCCTAAGTAGGGCGTCCGCTTAACGTCCATGGACGTCTTGTCGAGAGGGTTGACTGAATGAATCAATATGACGTTATTGTGACCCAAAGATAAATAAAGACATATGTTCCATATCTGTGTACCTTAATTTTTACCTTTAAGATTTGTAGCGAGTTTCTTGACTCACAGTTTAGCTCAAAATTGTGGTGACACCCTTATAGCAGTTTGAGCGGTTTTATTTAAACGGATTTAATTGAAATGATATAATTGATTCATTGTTGAATTCATATCTACGTGTACGCTCCGTAGGCTCCTGTCTTTCTTTCTTGATATGCTATGAGTAGGATTTATCTTGCTTGAATCATATTCTCGAAAGGAGAGCTAAGAATGATGTTTTGGTTATAAGTTTATGTTTAAACACATAATTTAAATGCAGTCGAATTCAATCAAATACATAAATATTTATAGATGTCAATATTCATCTAAAAAATGGGAACAATTTTGATGAGCATACTCATAAGTTTTTTTTCTTCAATAATTTTTCATTTTCAAAGTGGTCTATTCTGCTTATCGAGCTAGACTTGCTTTATTGAATAGTCATTAAAAACTGATATGAAAATTTTTACTTTTCATAACAGGTGTGCCCTTTTGATTCTAGCTCCCTAGATGAGTGCAATGGGATCAGCTATTTATAAAAAATAGGAACATGTCTTTTTTATATTTGATATTTATCGTTAATTCAATGAATTTAAAGGGATTGGTTAACACTTTGAAATCTAAGTTTGCTTTGTGTCCTAACATAATGATATGCCTTTCCAAAAGAGTGAATATGGTATTATGAAATACTATTCGTGATATACAAAATACTGTTGTATAGTGCTTACATATAGAAACATAATGATATTGTTATCGTGAAACTATTATAGCTCAATACACAATCAAACGCGTAAAACTATCTAATTAGACTACATTGTACTTTATATATTAAGTTTCGATCGACTTTTTAAGATCAATAAAGCTGACGATAAAGTTGCTCTTTGTTATCAAATATTATACAGGTTATTCATAAACGCATACCTGCATTTTGTTTGGTCTAAACAAGTATGCTGATGTTTATGTGTTGCCGACAATCTGTATATGTCGAATTTTTTCAGTTAATGTCAACATACAGACAGTAAGCTAAACTCATGATATTACTTTTAATATTACCTTCTAATTTTTTGGTATCGAATAGCAATGTATATGCTACTTATATTTTGAATAACACATTTGATATGTTGTAGTACAACATAGCCACCAACATGTTCGCTCATTGGGTGTTCATCAGACTATCATCGGGTATTTTGCCAATGTAATATCCTTTTTAAACTGATAACATTAACTTTTTTTTCCTATCCGGATTGATTTTAGATAAAATTCATTGACTGAGTTACAATGTTGTTGCATCTACGTACATTCTCACTATCCTTAATTTTGATCACTTCACTCTCCATCAATTGGGTCATGAACTCTTTGTGGAATCCCAGTTATTTTGATGTGTATGTTCACGTGTATTCCTTGCCCTCATTATGATCCTCCAGACGAAACGCATGAGTATGAACATGGGTCCTTCTTACCTTCATTTTCGACTTCAATGCATTGCTCTGGAATAGTCATGACTATTGTTTGGTTTAACAATTGTGAATCCGGTTCGCCGTTTAATGGATCAATATCTGTCTACAAGTGCCTTTGAATTCGACGGATACTTATCATAATGATCCTCAAGATATAACGATGGGAAAAGTCCACCGTATTAACTGTTTTGACAATTGTGAAACCGGTTCCCTGTTCTAATCTAATGATATTGACCTATTTAGCAGTTCAATGTTTTGAGAGTCGCTTTCAAATTTTCTGCTTTCTGTGGACTCATCATCCGATTTAAACTCTGGCTCGTCACTTTGATCGATTTGTATCTTTCCACGTGTCATCAGACGAGTCATAAAATCCTTATGGTATTTCAGTTCGTCGGCTGTGTACTCGCATGTGCAGTCGTTGCTATCGTGCAGGTATCGCAAGTTTTCCTTATTGGTCAACCATGCACGAATTGTTTTCACCAACACTAACCTGATGATGCGCCTTTTGCAACATATGTCATCTTCTCCATCACATGGTTTAGCTATTGCACAATCAAACAACGTTTCATAACTTGTATGCCAAACTTGCATTTGTTTTTCCCTCAAATCATCTTGAAATCGTTCATAAATGTTATCTGCAATCACATATTTGCAGATTTTGCTTCCAAAAGCAGCAGTGTCGTCGTCGTCGTCGTCGTCGACATGTGCTGCATATGTTCTGTGTTGTTTTTCCCGTTTACAGGTCTTCAATTTGTTTAATAAACAGTTTTTCAAGGCATGCGAAGTAATGTAATCTTCAATTGATAAGTCGTCCGTTAATTTGAAATGAGTTGTATCGAATCCTGGAGCACACACTGAGGCTAGCCTTATGGCCTTGGCTGTGATGAAACCTTGACGGATGGGTTCTGGAAGATCTTTCATGATTTGTGCCTCAATCTCACAATGTGATTCGGGAAAGCTGGTGGCATTATTGTAAGCATGCCTGTCAGCTTTTGCTATGGGGTAATGCCAGTTTTTTTCTACGCCAAACGGGTATTTTTTTGCATCGACATTGAATGGGAATGCCAAAACGATGTCGACATAAACAGTGAAGTTTTTGAATTTTTCTCCATTCCATATTAGTTTGAGGCGTGAAATTTTTGCCAGACATTGAAAAGCTACATGGGTAAAACCGCATGATTTATCCTCGCGATTACCAATTTGTTCGTTGCACTGGAGAGCAAATCGCTGATAGAAATCTTGCGCTACGGCACATATGATAACATAACCGTCCTCACGGCAGTAGACGAGCCACCTACCGCTTCCCTCAATTCGTCCATTACGTTCTTTGTATAGTCCACTTAAGTTGTTTATCTTTAACACTGCGTCGAACTCATTGGGTCCAAAACACTTGCAATTATCATGCATACTCCCTCGCAGATAGTAGGTATATGCAAAGTGGGATGAATCTGAAGAGGCTTCAAATTTATCAGAAATGGCATTGAAGAACGTTTCTAATTCAGTTTTCATGTTCTCAATCTCTGTTCTTGATTGTTTCATATAAAGTTGATTGTATTTAATTGCTTTTAGTGCATTTTTTTCAGAAGAGGCTGCATACTTTAAATTATATCTAATATGAATTGTTGATGATAACAGTGGTTTAAATATGGTCCAATCATGTAGGAAATCGTCACTGTCAAGTTTAGAATCATCAGCAATGTTAAATTGATTTTTATCACTGGGGGTTTGCCTTGATGTCGCAAAAATTGTGGTAATCTCTTTGTTGCATCCGTATATGCGCGCTAATTCTAAGGCAGTATTGCCCATCCACTTGACGGATAAACTAGGTTTCATGCTAGACAATAACGTGCACTTTGCTAATGAGTTCCTTGCAATAACACAATGACCTGTTGTTTCATCCCTTAACGAATCATTTGGGTTTGCTCCTGCATCCACCAACATTTGAAACACACTTGGGGAGCATAATGTTCCTGCTAATGCAAGGGTTTTACCTGATGCAGTAACCATTCCTTTTATCGATAAGACCAATTTGAGAAAATGTTTCATCGCCTTTGAAATATCCAAATCATAAGAATGCACTTTTGTATTACATAGGAACCTATCAAGTATGTTTAAGACAAATTTATCGATCAATCCTGCAAAATTGTCTTTCAGTGGATGTTTCAAAAATTCATTGAATATAAGCGTTGCAGTTCTGACATTCGAACTATCTATATACAAAACCAAATTATGCAAAGCTGTGTTACCATCCCCGTCACATACACCCATCTCTATACCATCCTGACTAAGCAGCAACCTGGCGGCATCAACTGAATTTAACATTAAACATATCCAATGAAGAGCGGTCCTGCCATTGTTATCCGTCGCATTCACATTGCATTTCGGGTGTTTCAATATGAGATTCAATATCTGAATGATGATGTTACAGTCGACGACATCGTTGTCTTTGGCCAAACGGCAACACATGGCTAATGGTGTATGCAAATCATCAATAATATTATTTACTTTGAAATCAGGGTCCTTAAGCAGCTGTTCAATTGAGTTCACATCCCTCTTCCAAATTGCCTGTTCGATATCCATCTTTTCTGTGTTATGGATTTAGGATTGTATATTGCTTGAGACACCTGATATGTTAAAACAACGCTAATGTAATTGCTTTTTGTGCATGGTTCCGATAAAAATATTTTATTGAATGGCGGTATTATATCCGCAGTTATGTTTCTTTCATTTTAGATTTCAATCTAAACAGGTTTTATTTTCAATTTATTTGAATATGAATTACTTATTGGAAATCACACTTTTTGATCATAACTCACTATAGTATTGCGTTTTTA
>LQRL01145100.1:2183-23144 GCA_001703475.1 Hydroides elegans | reverse complement strand
GTGTGAACATTTTTACATGTATTTAGTTAAGTATACACATATTATAGATTCAATTTTCGAACAGCATGGTTAATGGTTTATCAAAACCAATAGCATTGTTTATTTGAAAATGAGGGGGTTTGAGCAGCTGTTCAACTGAGTAAGCAACTCCAAATGCAAATCGCCCGTTTTAAATCCATTTTGTTTGTTATAGGATATGTGATTGTTTATCGCTTAAGACACCTTACAATGCTACTTTAATTGTTTTTATACATGATTCCGATATAAATGTTATATTTACTGATGAATTATATCCACGGGTTATGTGCCTTCCACTAGTGTTTTCAATACAAAACCGATTTATTTCCTATTCATCTAAAAATTCACGCTACTTGATAAAAACACTATAGTTTGTGTTTTAATCATATTTCATTTATGCTAACTTTTTTTTTCATTTTTGTAATATACATTAAGTTAAGTTCGCATGTGCTGTATATTGGCCACTGCATTAATGTCAATACAAATTCAATTTAGAGCGGTCCTGCCCTCTATATTCATCGCAGTCATCGCAGGGTTTTCCAATACAAGGCATAAATCTGAGTTATTACGTTGCAATCGTCGCAGTCGATGTTATTTGCTTCATTACAATACAAGGTTAATGGGGATATCATTTATTTTGAAATCAGGTTTTTTCAGCAGTTCTGACGACTCAAACGACTTCTCATCTCTTTCCCAAATTGCATCTTTAAATGCATCCTTGTTGAAAGTTTAATTCAATCAGAGTAAATCAAACCATTATATTATGAAAAAAATTAGTATCAGTAATTATAAGTCGCCATAATTATAAGTCGCATTAAAAGTATACAATGTGTGTTCACTCAGTATCAAAATCAAATTGTCACAAAATACTATTCTATATTCATCAGTTTAGATCGGTTCAAATATATTCCCATGACCTCAAATCATCATAAAATGGTTTGAAAGCTTTACAATACTTGCATTTAAATGCTTATTGTATTTCATATGATTTTGATAAGAAAAATTGCATATGTTTTGCCTATTTCGTACCATTTCCCAATACAATAATACAATATCGTTAAAACTTATATCTTCTAAAACTGTTATGACAGCCATAGCTGTCACTTCCAAACAATATTGAAATAAGCGTTCTAGTCCCTGGCAACCTTTCTATATATTCCATTGTCCATTATCCCTAAAGGGTTAAGTAAGTAAGCATTATTGAACCGAGCAAAGCATTTATGTACCCCGTCAAAGAAAAAAGAAGAATAGGTGTATACGTACGTCGTCAACAACTAAAATACACATAACGGTATGGGTGGCATTGGCTTGCAATAGCTTAATGCAAACTTTATGTATATATGTATTGATTGCACCCTCTCAGTTTTCACATTTACTTTTTTGTACGCTGATAAATCAAGGTATGCCCTCGACATGTAAGCTATTGTTTCAATAGAATGGGAGTTGTTTGCATATTCGCTATGTTGGCTCTGTACGTTGCATTACTTACTTATATCAAATGCTTATAATGTGTATACATCATTTTATTGTATTTATGCTTTTTGATATTTATTTACTGCTCAAGATTCAGGCAAAGTGTTACCATTCCTATAATTGTGCGCTTATATTAGTTCAAATAGTGTTTAAGGCAAATGCATAGTTTCTTCAAACTAAATGTAATTTTTATTTACCAATAAAACTCTTAATCATTAACGTGTTCTCTATATTATTTTTTTCATTTCAAATATCAATGACAGATTAGTTTAACTTGCCGTAATTATAAAAATGTATAGCGTTACCTCGTAACAACGTTTGATCAAATATCCATCTCGATTAGGATATAAACCAACATCAATTGATGTTTGTCACACAAGACAGTCATTTTACGTTTGCGTAGTTGTGATGAACTACATTGTGATCGAGGTCAGGCTGTTATTTCGAATTCTTTTGGCTTTGGTGAGGGAGCAGTTTTGAATGCTTTGCGATCGTATATTAAGTAAAACACTAATGATTTGATATTTTGAAAAATGAGTTGAAGCGAACATTATACAAAGTCTGACCTATTGAACTCTATCGGGTGTGCACTTTCACATTCCCTCGAAAACTGACGTTGCACTTAACTATAAAAAGTGCGTCAATGACAAGGGTCTTGTTTTGCATTTTACTTGAATATAAAAGGTCATCGTGTATGCACACTCTTCAACTCAGGAAAACCTTTATAGATAAACCACCTCGAAAATAAATATAGTTAGATAGATATAAAGATTTTATTTGCAGACATTGTGTAAACATTCCATAGATATAAGACAACATTACCGATCTAAGTCTTCATATTTTGGATTATAGTACGGGTGGCATTAAAACATGATTTTGAATAGTATAAATCACATATGCCGTGTTGTTTTCATATTCACAGCTATAAACGGTGAAAACATATTTGTGACATATCATGTTTTGTACCAGTAAAACGGTATTTTTTACCTTCCTTTTTATTTGCAATTTTTTGCCTAATATTTTGCTAGATCATATACACTAACATCACAATTGTGTTAAGTTACTGTGTCATAATGCTTGATTTTGCTAAAAATGTTTATGATTAATAGTTCCGATATCATTTTCACCTATCTAATTGCAACAGAACGTTAGTCAGAGTAATTTGGATACATTCACCTATTTATGTTTTTAACAATATTTAGTTATCTTAAGGATAGTTTGCAGATTTTATGAATTACCCCTGTCAACATAAACATATTATTGGCAAGGATATGTAGACTACTCTAATTTACTCTACTTATGTAACCGTGAAATTGTTGAAAACAGTGTTGCGTTCCCACACTAGCATTTGTCAAGGTTATAGCAATGGCATTGCTGATTACCAATCGCAAGACTGCGTTGTACACATATCGTTACTGACTCTTGAATATGGTAAATAATCGTTTATCCGTATGCCTTCGCATATATATAGTAGTATGCAAGTAACATATTATGCATGGGACTTATTTTTCATAGATCAATACAGAGTGACGATGATACACACTCTTATATACCGCCATACACAAACGAAATACGTGTTCGACCGTGCCCCCGTCCTTGCTTATTTACTTGAGTAACATAATACAATATTTAATCACAAATACGTTTTAATACGTGTACGGTAAATACGTTTTAATACGTTTACTCATAAAATACCACATGCTAACTCGCACGAAACATTGTTGTGGTTAAAATAGGTATATGCATATTAATGAAAATTCGGTACCACACTTAACTCATTTTTCTTTGCATGAAATAAATATAAACCTACTTTATATAAACATAATAAGAGTGTCCGTGTTTCAGCAGATATATAAATCAACAATTACACGCCATGTCTGGATAAAGTATGGTTTTAAACGCAGTGTTCACTGTAAATGTTTTGGATGATTTGCATACATGTTAGTGATTACTCTGTCTGCAAATCAATGTCAAGATGTGTCTAAAGTATATAGTTTGCTGTAATTTAGCAGTTAGTCTACTTCCGTCATCATACGTCTGTTCAATTGCAAAATTATCATTAACAGTAAAATTCCACTGCCAACAAGATGTCAAAAGTCGGTGTTCTAACAATATTCCCTTTGCTTAATCGTATTTCGTTAAATATGTTATGTTCACAAGAATATACATACTTATAATAGTAAGATAAGAATATTGAACCGAATTGTTATTTGCAAAATAAATTTTGATTATCAATAAGAACAACAAAAAAATACATTTAATACATTCTGATACAATAAAACATTACCTAAATATCCGCTCAATTTGTATGTTTAATTCAATCACTGAACATGTTGGCAGTGTATATATCATTCTTAAACTTGTAACATTCAGATTCCCTTTTTCCTTTTTCGGATATAACATCACATGCATTGATTGAAGTTTAAAAGGTTTTCTTTTCTGTAAAATTAATCATTATCCTCGATTTTGTTCACTCAACTCTCCATTAATCGGGCCATGAACTGTTCGTGGTATCCCAGTTTTTGTGTTGTGTATGTACATGCGTAATCCTTGCTCTCATTATGATTCTCAGGACACAACACATGGGTATTACTATTGAAACTTTGTTTACTCGTTTCCGACATTAGCGCATTTTAATCGGAAAAAGTCAAAGCTATTGACTGATTTAAAAATTTGGAATCAGGTTCGCATATTTGGTCTTGTCACATTGGATGGTTCAAAGTCTTGCGATTCGCTTTCATTAGTTTCACTGATTTCTGTTGAGTCATCGTTCAATTTGAATTCATTGGAAACTGCAATTTATGGTTATTATATCAAAGCTATGTATAGTGGCGATACTTTGACTTAATTTTGACAAAATTAATCATTTGATGATGCAATATCATAAAGGTTGGTGCGACTATTTAGATGATCGGTTTATTGTTGGATCGATGAAAGAGCATAAAACTTTGTTTTATTCCTTTGCTTCCAATTATCATGATATTCGCAATATCAAATCTTATATTTTTAACAGAACCGAAACCTTTTCCCAGATCCTGTTCCCCCAATAATGCTATCGTTTTATTGTGGTTTATCAAAGCCTCTACGTGCTGTTCAGTTCCTTTTTATATAACTTATTAAATAAATTGATTTTAGGTCATCTGTCGCTGCGTTAGCGCAAAGCTGAGACTAAAAGTATTCGGTAATGTCCGTCCGCTACTACAACAAATAACTGGGCGATCGAAAAACTGGTAAATCAAACAGGGTAATTTATTAGTCTAAAATAAAATGATATGGATAATGTAGTTATTCTTACGCAGCCCTTAGAAAGCATAAAATGCTAGAGAATCAATGTCAAGATGGCTGCGATGAAACAAACATCTACCAAATGACAGGCATGCATCTAGCCTCGATAGAGACCAGTGTGTACCCTCACTCAATCCTTGCTTCACCGGTAGCATATACTCTAATCAAAGACTCATACTGACCTTGACTTTACAAAAAAGAGGTCAGCATAAGGTCTTTATGAGGTTTTATGCAATCTGGATTGTCCTTGATCATTAATCACTTCCATAATATTGGCTCAATGAGTTATTCGTGTCAAGCAACTTCAAATTGATTCTGGTCTTATCTTATTTCTCTCATTGACTCTTAAGAATACATAATGGCTCGACATCCGTTCCTAGATCCATGTAGCGATGCATCATAACTGGTTAAATAAATCTGACAAGCGCTGTGGTTGTTTATATCTGGCATCGCTTTTGCTTTGTAGTCCTGTTTTAACTAAAAATACATTAATCTTTTATTTTGTGCTCAATAAAAGTGTTTTGCTTACAAAAGGGATAATTATAGACCGCAATTGGTTTTGAATAAGTGTGTGATTCATATCGCAATTATTTTTTCCTACTTTTACCTGAGTTTACATAAATGTAATTATTTTATGACGCTTTTTTGGCGGGTTTACACAAAAAGATATAGTTTCTGATCAATGCAATATCAATTATGTTTCTTTTTTAGCTGATGATCAAATTAATGCATGTTCAATTTCAGTCTTGAAACGCTATTTCAATTGTACTACATGTAGTTACAATATCGTATTGAGTTGTGAATCTCATATTGCCATTCCTTTCCTTGAAAAAACACCCACTTTTATCTGCCATATTTTTTTTGCATAAGCGAAACGATTTATTTTAAGGTTTTGTGTTCCGGTGAACGTCATAGTTATGTCAAGTAAAGAAAGACTAAATTACTTTTGATGCATTGTCAACAAACATTTCTACTTTTTTTTGTTTCTTTTTTTACATTTAGAATTTGCAGCACGTTTCTTAACTTACCGTACTCAACATAATGAAAAACACCCTAATATCTATATAAGCGGTCTTTAAAAAATAAATTAAATTAACATACCTGATTCATTGTCAAAGTCATATCCACGTGCATTTTCTCAATTTTATAGTTTGCTCACTGTCCTTCTTTCTGAACATGCTATGAGCAGGATTCATATTGCTCGAATGATTTTCTCTGATGGAGAGCTAAGAATGATGTTTATGCAATTGATGTTTTTTTTTGTTTATGTGTGGCTTACTTAATCGATAAAAAGTAAACTCATGCATCTTTTAATTGACTTGATCTAAATGCAGTTAAATTCATTCTAACAAATAAATATGAATTTTAAATATCAATATTGATTTATACATTCCTTCTACCTTCTACCTTCTTGTCAGTGGGCCAAAAAGTCCTTTAACTTCGTTACCGTTTTAGCGTCTCTGGCGTAAATTGGACATCGTTTTGAAGAAACCATCTGGATGTATTCCTTTAAATACTTTATCTTCTCAAATTGATGCAGCCACAAAACGTGTACAAAATCGAATCAAGCTATTTTTTCTAAAGAGAATCATGCTTAACTATCTCAACTAGCTAGACTTGTATTATTAAAGTGTGATAACAAGTGAAAACTTATTTAGATATTCCGAACCTTCATTTTTCATAACAAGTGTACACTTACCGATTCGTGCTACTTGGATGACAAGTTCAACAATAGAAACATTTGTTTTTCTAACTATTGTTTTTTTCTTTATTTAACTATAAACCATTTCTTCCAATAAATAAAACGGTTTTATGTCCAAATTAACACATTCAAAAATTAGATATTTGGCTTTCTTATTATCAAATTCCTTTTCGAGAGAGTAAATAGGGTAAAATTCAATTCCATACGTGACATATAAAAGCATGTCACCTAGTGCACCCATATAGAAATATAATGATATTTTGTTTTTATTTATCTATGATAAGAAACTCAAACCGGTTCCTTTCGTGTTATTTGCGTTCTGTATGTAGTATATATATAATCAACTTGATATATGTCATTAAAATTGTACATGTAAACATGCATATATATTACGCAATGAATTATTTTTACAGTCTTTCATTGATTTTATAGTCTTTCATAACAACTGCAAACATAAATATTAAAACGTGTAACGATATTGAATGCATCCACATTGTATTTAATATATATTAAGCTAAAATTCGACGATAATTGTTCAAACACGAATGATAATTATATGATATCATAACAAAATGAATTTTGGATGGATATTTACTAATTATTTACTATATAAGTAACTCATAAAATACTATCACAAAACGAAACACACGAAAAAATGTTCCGGGTCTAAACATGCATGCTCATGTATATATAGCTGACAATCTATTAATCGATGTTTTTTCGGTCAATATCAACATACATGCGGTAGGTAATCTATGATATTATCATGCACGAATGGTTTTCACCAGGGCTAGCCGGATGATACGCTTCTTGCAACATATGTCCTCTTCTCCATCACATGGAAGCATGTCTAACTGACATTTAAACAAAATTCCATCTTCATGCCAAACAATCATTTTCTATTCCTGCAAATCATCTTGAAACCTTTCATAAACGTTATCCGCAATCACATATTTGCAGATTTTGCTACTCAAAGCTGCAACGTCGTCGTCGTCGTCGTCGTCGTCAAAAGGCTCAAGTGCATCAGCTGTTTTGTGTTGGTTTCCCCGTCGATAGGTCTTCAATTTGTTCAATAAACAGTTTTCCAAGGCATGTGAAGTGATATAATCTTCAATAGATAAATCTTCCGTCAATTTGAACTGTTCCGCATCGAATCCTGGCGCGCATACAGTGGATAACCGGACGGCTTTGGCTGTAATGAAACCTTGACGGATTGGTTCCGGAAGCGACTTCATGATTTGTGCTTCAATCTCACAATGAGATTCGGGAAAATAAGTGTCATTTAGATATTGATGTCTGTCAGCTTTCGCTATTGGATAAATACGTTTTGGGTAAATACTTTTAATGCCAAACAGGTAATCTTTCGTCGTGACATTGAATGGAAATGCCAACACGATGTCGACATAAACAATGAAGTTTTTGAATGTTTCTCCATTCCAAATTAGTTTGAGACGTGAAATTTTGGCCAGATTTTGAAAAGCTACTTGGGTGAAACCGCATGATTTATCCTTCAAATAATCATTTTGTTCATGGCATTGGAGAGCAAATTGCTGGTAGAAATCTTGCGTTACCGCACATATAATAAGATAACCGTTGTCCTCGGAGTAGACGCGCCACCTACCGCTTCCTTTAATCTGGCTTCCATCAAACTCTAATTCGTTTAAGTTCAAAATCTTTAAGACGGCATCAAACTCGTTTGGTCCGTAACACTTGCAATTGTCATGCATGCTCCCTCGTAGATGGTAGCTATATGCAAAGTGAGATGAATCTGGTGAGGCTTCAAACCTATCAGAAATTACATTGAAAAACGTTTCTAATTCAGTTTTCATGTGTTCAATCTCTTTTCTTGACTGTTTCATATAATATTGATGGTATTTTATTGCGTTAAGTGCATTTATTTCAGAAGATGCTGTAGATTTATAAATATTTCCAATAGGAATCTTTGATGATAGCAGTGGTTTGAATTTAGTCCAATCAAGTAAGAAACCATCACTGTCATGTTTAGAATCACCAGAAGTCTTAAATTGATTTTTGACTGTGGGGGTTGGCTTTGATGTCACAAAAATATTGATTATATCTCTGCTGCATCCGTAAATGCGCGCTAGTTCTACTGCAGTGGTGCCCATCCACTTGATGGATAAATTAGGTTTCATACTAGACAATATTGTGCACTTTGCTAATGATTGCCTTGCAATAACACTATGAGCTGTTGTTTCATCACCTAACGAATCATTTGGGTTTGCGCCTGCGTCAATCAACATTTGAAACACACTTGCTGAACACAATGTGCCTGCTAGCGCAAGGGTTTTATCTGATTCCCTAACCAGTCCTTTGATTGATAAAACCAGCTCAAGGAAATGTTTCATCGCCGTTGAAATATCCAAATCATAAGAATGTACTTCTTTATTACAGAGGAACCTGTCCAATATGCTCAACTCTTGCCTATCGCGCATTCCTATAATCATGTCTATGTTTGAATGTTTCATAAATTCATTAAAGATAAGCGTCGCAGTTCTTACTTTTAAATTGTTTATTTTATTCATCAAAATATGCAAGGCAGTATAACCGTCCTCGTCATATACACCCATGTCTATCCCATCCTGACTCAGCAGCAACTTGGCGGCGGCCACTGATTTTAAATATCCACATACCAAATGAAGAGCGGTGTTACCTTTTCTATCCGTCGCATTCACATTGCATTTCGGGTGTTGTAATAAAAGGCGCATAGCCTGAATTTTGAAGTTGCAGTCTTCGACATAGTTGTCATTGAGGTACCGGCAACACAAGGTTAATGGTGTATCTCCATAAGTATCTCCATAAGTAGCATCATTCACTTTTAAATCGGGGTCCCTCAGCAGCTGCTCAATTGAGTTCACATCCCTCTTCCGAAATGCCGAATTTATATTCATCTTGTATGCTTATTGGATATATGATTATATATTGCTAAATATATCTGACAAGTTACAGTCAATGCAACGTTAAGTGTGTTTTGTCTATGGTTCTAATATAAATGTTATATTTAATGATAAACTATTTCCGCGGCTTTGGTTTTCAATATAAGCAGGTTTTATTCCAAGTCATTCAAGGATCAGTCTAAAATGCACACTACTTGATAACAACATACTTTAGTATTGTGTTTTAATCATATTTTATTCATGTGTTAACTTTTTTTTCATTTTCCCACATGCATTAAGTTAAGTGTTCACGTATTTTAAATTGGCCACTGAATTTAGCTCTTAATAAATCCAATTTAGAGTGGTCCTGCCCTCCATATCCATTGCAGTTACAGTATATTTAGGATGTTCCAATAAAATACAAATACATTTAAGGTTTTCCAATATAAGGCGAATAATCTTAATGACGACGTTGCAGTCGTCGCCGTCTTTGTCATCGGCTATAATGCAACACAAAGCTAATGGCGTGTGATGAAATCAATTACTTTTAAATCATTTGACTTTTAAAAATGTATTGTCAAATTTGTCATGTTTCTAACTACAATCATAAATAATTGTAACCACTTATATTTCTACTTATTAGAAGATCTCTACGTTTACACACTAAGGATAATGGTATAAGATTAAACCATTGCCCTATTCAATGTTTAGTCCATTGTCGTTGTATTAAGTAAGTAAGCACTGTTGAACCGAGCAAAGCCGCAGATAACCCCAGTCAAAGAAAAAAGAGGCAGAGGTGTCTATGCATGTCGTCAACAATTAAAATACACATAACGGTATGGGTGGCATTGGCTAGCAAAAACTCAGGGCAAACTGTATGTATATGTGTATTGATTGCTCCCTCTCAGTGTTGTTGTCAACATTAACTCTTAAGTACGCTAAAAATTATTGTATGTCCGTGACATGCAAGGTATTTCGACAATGGAACGGGATTAGTTTCTTCACTTGTTATTTGTAGTACATTGCTTTACAGCTCTCTTACTTATATAGAATGATAATAATATCGATTCGACATGTCATTACAATTATGCATCATGATATGTGTGAACTGCTTGATATGCATTTAATTTATACCCTTATCCATGATCACACGTTTATGTAACTGCGAACACTATTTACGGCAACAAAATATACTTTGTTTATTTAAAATAAAATACATTCGACTACTATTCGAAAATTATTTGTCATAAATATGTTGTATATTTCATTCCCATTTCGAAAACTAATGAGAGATCAAAAGCCATTCATTTCTAACTACCCCAAAAAATTTTGGTTTTTCAGTTCGGCCCCGGGGGGTCTTAGATCATAGCCCTACCCCTACAGTATTTCACACATTTGTCTATGTTTTGTGTAATGAACTTGTTTAAGGTTTTTGAACCGATCAACCTGATTCTTTTTGGAATCGAGTATTTATTTATTGACGATGTGCATCTCCCATTTCGACCGATATTCCTCTTCATCTGGTCTGTCCCGGGGGTAGCGGGAGTGGTTCCGAAAGCATTATCCTATACCGAATGACCATAAACCATTCGCGTTCGGTAAGACGGGTCTATGGCGTGTATCTTATGCACGTCCACACCTGCCGTTAGCAGAAATGTTGGTCATGCAGAGGCGTGAAAGTTATCCATTTGATTAGCGCAGTTTAATGTAATAAACTTGTTCTTAGGGGTTTGCATCGTCTGTCATAATAATTTATGTACCATGATTTCCAATATAGTTTAAATTGTGTGCATATTCATTCATGATTCAAAACTGCTTGTAGCTCAGCGATAGAGCATCAGACTCGTAATCATGAGGTCGTGGGTACGAATCCCAACTCATACAGATAAATATCATAATAATACTATTATAAACTATAATTATGATATTTGGATGCGGAAACTGTTGGAATGATTTTTCTGTTTAATTTTGGCGGCTTCACCGATTTATGAGAAGCGGGTCATTCGTGCTCCGACACAGTTCTAGTTTCTCCTTTAAAACCCTTATGATATAAACACATGAGGAAAATGCGTGTTTCATTTTGGAATCAACCGCATTTTTGCATTACATATAAAAAACAACAAGGAAACAATGTTTTTAAAAAAAGTTGTTGCCTCATATGTATGTACTCTGTTGAAACATGTAACTATAACTAATTTTGATGTCGCTCATTATGGCGGGTTTCACACAAAGGTTTAATTTATAAGCAGTGTAATATCAATTTATTTCATATTCAACTGAGGGGTGCAAAGCATGTTTTATCTCAGTTCTAAAAAGTTATTTTAATGAATGCTTATTGATAAATGAATTCGATAATATGATCCAATATCTTATCGAGTTATGTATATTATATATTAAGTCGTTTCCCTGAAAATGACCCACTTTCATCTGTCATAATTTTTTGCATGAGCGAAAAAAATTATTTTTAGGTGTTGTGTTCCGGTGAACGTCATAGTAATGTCAAATTACCACCAACTGAAATCAATCTAAATCAACTAAACTTCTATTTGATAAATTAGATATTAAAAGCACACAAGGCACATTCATCCCGCGATACACAATATAAACGTCTAAGTCACATCATACTCTGAAGATTATATACACGTTGAATATCATGTGAAATATATTTGATTTTGAATCAATTGAATACCATAGGCCTGCTCTTATCAAAACCCAAATGACAATAATTCTAAAAAAAACTCTGATCACGTAGTATTACGACGCGACATCGTCAACTTTCAGGATACACAGTCGCATCAAGGTCGAAAATGAGTTGGTGTATACCGTTTATGAGAAAACAAATTTACATTTTTTCCTTATGATTGTGTTTCGGTAAACTACAAATTAAACCGTATATTTCAGGCTTTCCGTATATTTCAGGCTTTACTTTACAACAGTTAACAAGTTTCCTTTTGGTCAAAAGTAACGTAAATAACGTTACTTATAGATCCAAAAGCAAGGGAAAAATGAAATGACGCATGCGTTTTATGTGTGCGTCACCAAACCTGACATTGCGTCATGTTTATGATCAAAAGAACAAAATAAGAGACAACGATAAACATAATTTTGATGTGTCTTATAATAAAAAAAATCAACATTTACGCAAATTCAAAATGAGGAATCAAATGGAAGACATGATATAAATGAATTAATTTGACGTTATTGCGACGCCGTATGAAGTAGCGATGATATTCACGCCGGGAATCAGGAACCTTTTACGTAACGTTAACCTAACCTAAGTTACATCTTACAACGCATTATCTCTTAGGACACTGATATCTCCAGAAATGGAGCTTTATGCCTATAAAGAAGGAATAAATTTATTTTTGTGCATTGTCAAGAACATTTCCACTTTGTGTTGAGATTTACAAATATTTACTTTCAAATGTGTTACATACATAACCTATAATGATAATAAATATTATTGAATATATTTTTCTATATCTGATATTGTTTTATTTTATTTTTTAATGAGGAAATCAGCTGATTTTGAATACATTGAACTATATGCATACATCTCATATCTGTATTTTATATTTTTTACATTTCGAATGTGTAGGACGTTTCTTTACAGTACTCAATATTATTTAACATTATTGCAAACACCCTAATATCTGTATAAGCGGTCTTTTTTTCAAAAATATTAAATTTAGTTGGCATACCTGATATATTGATAAGTTCATATCCACATGCATTTAATAGTTTGTTCCCTGTCCTTCTTTCTGGATATGCTATGAGAAGGATTCCTCTCGCTCGAGTTATTTTATCAGATGGAGCGCTCAAAATGCGGTTTATGTTATTGATAGTTTTGTTTATCTGTGGCTAACTAATGTGATATAGGATAAATATTTGTATACTTTTAGTTGACTTGATCTAAATGAAGTTAAATTCAATCGATTAACTAAATATGAAATTGAATATCAATATTCGTTTATAAATTAAGCCTACCCTACTCAGTGTGCAAAAAAAGTCCAAGTTCATTTTGAAGATAACCCTGACGAGGTGTTCTTCGAAATGCTTTACATTAATTTCCTAACAAGTGTACCCCTTCCTATTCTTGCTACCTAGATGACCACAATTGGGCCAGCTATCTTCAAAAATAAGAACAACTTTTTTGATATTGTTTTTGTTTAAATTAACACATCTAAAAATTAGTTATTTTGCGTCCTATCTTGATGAACACCTTTTCGAGAGAGTAAATATGGTATAATGCAATACTATCCGTGACATATAAAAGCATATAACATAGTGCACACGTATAGCGATTAAATGTTTTTTATTATAAATCAATTACAACTACATACATGAAGGGGACTTCACGACCAAATAAGGTGTTCCTCTCTTCTGCAAGCTAGAAAATATTACATATAATAATGCAAGCCAAATGGGGAACACCTTTACAAGCTATAACTCGTGAAGTACCGTTCATGCATAAATATTAAAAAGTCTAACAATATCCAATATAACTACATTATCATTTATAACGACACACCTACACATATATTCATATACAATTTGTTGGGTCTTAAAAAGTATGCTCATATTCATATGTAACAGACAATCTATAAAAACCGAGTATGTTAACATTTTCGATTTTTTCAGGCAATAATAATTTATAAAGACGATTTGCAAGTATTTTTATATTACTTTCTTAAATGTTGACATTGAATATCGATATATATATATAATACTTCTATTTGCCATTCAACAATTGATATTTTATGGTATAATATAGCTACCATCATGGTCGCTTAATGTGTGTATGTTAGTATATCATCGACCATTGTTTCTGCTGAATATCCTTTTCAACATTATCCTATTCACATTTTGGTTTTATCATATCAAAACCACAGTAAATTCATTGATTGAAATATATTGTTTAGTTCTTTTCATTCACTCGCTAGCCTCAAATTTGATCATTCCAGTTTCCATCAATCGAGCCATGAACTCCTTGTGGTAGTCCAGTTCTTCTGCTGTGTAGCTACAAGTGCATTCGTCGCTATCGTGCAGGTATCTCAAGTTATCTTCATTGGTTAACCATTCATGAATGGTTTTCACAAGCGCTAGTCTGATGATCCGTTTTTTGCAACATATATCCTCTTCTTTATCACATAAATCGGAAGCACAATCAAACAAAGTGCAAGATTCGTCATGCCAAACATTCATTTCCTTTGCCATCAAATCAGCTTGAAATCTAACATGAATATGTTCGGCAATCACATATTTACAGATTGTGTTACAGAAGGCAGTAACAGTGCTAATCTTAGACGCATCGTCGTCGTCAATAGCCTCAAGTGCTCTATATTTTTTGATTTGTTGAACCAGTTTTACAGTTTCAAATACCTTTAATAAACAGTTTTTCAAGGCATGTGAGGTGATATAATCCTCAATAGCCAAATCTTCCGTTAATTTGAACTGTGCTGTATCAAATCCCGGTGCACATACTCTGGATAACCGAACGGCTTTGGCTGTGATGAAACCTTGTCGTATGGGTTCCGGAAGAGCTTTCATGATTCTTGCCTCAATCTCACAATGTGATTCGGGAAAGCGAGTGGCATTATCATAAGCATGCCTGTCAGCTTTTGCTATGGGGTAAGGCGACATTTTTTCGATGACAAACTTGTAATATTTTGCATCGACATTCAATGGAAATGCCAGCACGATGTCGACATAAACAGTTAAGTGTTTGAATGTTTCTCCATTCCAGATTAGTTTGAGACGCGAAATTCGGGCCAGATATTGAAAAACTACTTGGGTGAAGCCGCATGATTTATCCTTGCAATTATACTTTTGCTCATGGCATTGGAGAGCAAATCGCTGGTAGAAATCTTGCGCTACGGCACAGATGATAAGATAACCCTTATTATCGCAATAGGCGCGCCACCTGCCGCTTCCTTTAATTGTGTATCCATCAAAAACTAATTCATTTAAGTTCTTAATCTTTAAGACGGCATCAAACTCATTGGGTCCGAAACACTTGCTATTATCATGCATGCTCCCACGCAAATGGTAAGTATATGCGAAGTGAGATGAATCTGGTGAAGCTTTTAACCTATCAGAAATTACATTGAAAAACATTTCTAATTCAGTTTTCATGTGCTCAATCTCTTTTCTTGACTGTTTCATATAATATTGATTGTATTTTATTGCGTTAAGTGCATTTATTTCAGAAGATGCTGTAGACTTAGAAATGTTTCCAAAAGGAATCGTTGATGATAGCAGTGGTTTAAATTTAGTCCAATCATGTAAGAAACTATCACTGTCATATTTCGAATCATCAGAAGCCTTAAATTGATTTTTGACACTGGGGGCTGGCTTTGATGTCACAAAAATATTGATTATCTCTCTGTTGTATCCGTATATGCGCGCTAGTTCTACTGCAGTGTGGCCCATCCACTTGACGGATAAATTTGGTTTCATGCTAGACAATAACGTGCACTTTGCTAATGATTGCCTTGCAATAACGCAATGAGCTGTTGTTTCATTCCCTAACGAATCATTTGGGTTTGCGCCTGCGTCAATCAACATTTGAAACACACTTGTTGAACATAATGTGCCTGCTAGCGCAAGGGCTTTATCTGATACCCTAACCAGTCCTTTGATTGATAAAACAAGTTCAAGAAAATGTTTCATCGCCGTTGAAATATCCAAATCATAAGAATGTACTTTTTTATTACAGAGAAACCTATCAAGTATGCTCAACCCTTGCATGTCGCGCATTCCTATGATCATATCTATGTTTGAATGTTTCATGAATGCATTAAAGATAAGTGTCGCAGTGCTGACATTCGAGTTATTTATTTTTTTCATCAAAATATGCAAGGCAGTATAACCGTCATCGTCATATATACCCATGTCTATCCCATCGTGACTCAGCATCAACCGGGCAGCGGCCACTGATTTCAACTTGAAACATATCCAATGAAGAGCGGTCTTCCCAAAACTATCTGTTGCATTTACATTGCATTTCGGATGTTTTAATATAAGGCGCATTATATTAATGATGACATCGACGTCGACGTCGTTGTCATCGGCTTTTCCGCAGCATATGATTAATGGTGTAATTCCACCAACAGGGGAATTATCATTTACTTTAAAATCAGGGTTCATTAGCAGTTGTTGGACTGTTTTAACATCTCTATTGTCAATTGCAAGTGTTAAATTCATCTTGTATGCTTATTTGATGTATTATTGTATATTGCGACATATTAAGACACCTGACAAGTTAAAGTCAATGTTTTTTAATGTGTTTTGTAAATGGTTCCAGTATAAATTTTATATTGGAACTATTTCCACGGCTATATGCCTTCTATTGTGTTTTCGAAACAAGACATATTTCCAATTCAGTTAAGGATCGATCTAAATTTCACACAACTTGATCAAAAGAATCCTATAGTATATTGTTTTAGTCATATTAAATTAATAAGTTTACTTTTCCTTTCATTTTCTAAATATATATTAAGTAAAATGTACATGTATTGTACATTCGCCACTAATTTAACAAATGCAATAAAGAGCGGGCCTGCCATCCATATCCATCACAGTTACATTGCATTTAAGGTGTTCCAATATAAGGCAAATAATCTGGGCGATAACGTTGCAGTCGTCGCGGTCCATGTCATCGGTTTCATTGCAACACAATGTTAATGGGGTACACCTCGATCATTTACTGTAAAACAAGATCAGGGTTCGATAGCAGCTCTTCAACTGAATTCACATATCTATCCAAAATTGCATGTTCTTAATTTTCCTTGTTTTAAATGTTTTATTCAGAAAGAACAAATCCACATATTGCACATTGAGAAAAAAAGTATTCATAATGATAACTTTAGTTGATGCTATCCGATTTTTGAGACAGTATCATGATAAAATGGTCACAAAGGACCATTCTATAATCAACATTTTACATAGGTTTCTTATTTAATATTCCCATTACCTTAAGTCATCTTTTAATGTTTTGAATTATAATTTTGAAATACTTATAAAGTTGTATGTTTGGCCGGATTTGTACCGTTTCTAGCTGCTCTCATAAATAATCATAACTTATGTCTCCTAATATTATTAGAAGATATCTACCATTACACACACACAAAATATAATGGTATAAGCAATCTAGTCCCTGACAACTATTCAATATATAGCTTATTATCGAAGCATTAAGCAGGTATGCATTGTTGAACCGGTCAAAGCCGCATATAAACCCCGTCAAAGAGAAAAATGGCAGGTCATCAAAATATAAAAGCTACGTGAAGAGCTGAATGGCACTTGGTGGCAATAACTCCATGGAAAATGTATGTTTATTATTAATGTTTGCTACCTCTTAATATTTGGTTCACATTTACTGTTACATAAGCCGATAAATCAACGTATGTCCTTGACTAGTCCGATATTGCGTCAAAAGAACGGGTTTTCTTTGTTCGCATAATCATATCAAAATCACAAGTTGATATAATGATCGCGTAGCAATACCGCTCTGAAAAAGGAGTTCTTTGTACCGACAATAATAAACAGAAGAATGAATAAAAAAATATGATCATGATGTCACTTTTATTTAGTTGTTTTCAAAAACAATTAATCAAAACAATTGATTTTACAAGGCAGTTTGAATCTAGCAGAGCTCATTTTAAAGACAAAGACAAGTTTGTTGATAGAAGGTTAAAAATAGTGTGCAAAATATAAACTTAATCAACATAATACACATATGAATTAGCTTTTATTAACTTTTGGCCTTATTTTAGGTAATTTATATATTCATAGTAGAGTAACAAATCGACGTATATTTATGAAACAGGTGATTAAGTGGAAGGCAAATGAAAAAGTACTGTTAATGCAATGCAGCAACCCACTCAGCAAGACGTCCACGGACGTTGAGCGGACGCCCTATTTTGGGCCCTATGAAAGTTTTCCGGACGTCCATATTCGTCGCGGACGTATAAAAGAGGTCGCATCGACGTCGCGTCCGAATCGGACGTAAGTATTACATTCTGCGGAAGCCGAGACGTAAAAGGACGTCCGTAAAACTTTCATACGGGCCCAATGTAGGTTGTCCTCTGAACGTCACGACTAAATACGACGTACTATGGACGACACTTGCCGAGTGGGAATGTCGTATTTAGTATGCCTTGCCGTCATTTAAATTCTACTATACCGTTACCTCGTAACAACGTTTGATCAAGTCGCCATCTCCAATAGGAGACAAGCCTACATCCTTTGATTTATTATTTTGAGATCCATTTGTTATTTCGTGGTTTGCAATCAGTAATCGTTCATGATATGAATGGCGTTTACGCCTATCTTCTCCTGTTGACAAGCTGATAAAGGCACTTTCGGGTTCTTTTGAGGATACACAGTCCATCGTCTCATTGTCTTCTGGCTCAAGTGCTTGCACGTAATGCATATTTGCTCTCGTATATTCCTCATAATTAGGTGGTTGTGATTTGGGTCGCACAAGGCATTCATTGGACGTTTGCGTAGTTGTGTGCACTTGGGATGGACTATAGAGTGATCGAGGTCGGGTTTTTGTTTCGAATACTATCGGTTTTGGTGAGGTAACAGTTTCGAATGCTTTGTGCGATCGCGTTAATCTTTCGAGTTCTTGATTGACCGTTTCAAAATGGTTGTTTGCTTGATTTGGGCTGATACGAGATCTTGTTTCTGATCGGAAGCTTTCAGATCTCTCATAATTTGATGTACGCGATGGAGATTTATTTCGAATAGATCTAGGCTTTTGCAGATAGAATGGGGAATCAGGTGAACTCGGTGCCACTGTTTGAGAAACGGGTGTCAGTAATAAGCTATCATCTATGGGTTTATTTGCTGGTACTGTTGATCTAAACAAGGGCGATTTCCGCACACATTGAGTACAGTTACAACTGTATGGTAAGAACGCCATTTGCGATTCACAGTATGTTCTTTGAACATTGTTTTGTTCATGTCCGTATATAGGAGAAGATGTTTCAGATGGAAAGGCATGTTGCAATGGAATCCATACAGAGGTATTTGTATCTCGTATCCCTGAATCCTGTGACTCACTATTAACCCCTGTTTGACCCGAGTCATTAGCATATCTAATCACCTGATTCTCCTCATTTGCATATGCATTTTCCTGATTATCCTGCCCATTTGCATATGCATGCCCCGGATGTTCCTCGTACGCTAAATAACCATGCTGTAACAGATATTGTTGACATTCGGGACAATCAATCTGCAAATCAACATATTCCTGCATGTGTTCTTTATCGGAAAGACATGAATCACTTCCTTCGTCCGTTTCGCCATCCGTTTTCTCACTGCCACGCCGCTTCCCAAAAATGAAAGGTATTTGAATCCTAGGCAACGAACAGCAAAACGGATTTTGCTCAACAACGCACGAAACGCATGAAAGTATCAACAGCACGCAACCGATAATAAAGAGGGCGGGGCCTGCAACGCGGATGCGCGAAATAAATGACGTCACTGGAGGCGCGAACCAAGAGGCTAATGTAAACACAACTCCGGATGTCACCATGGCTAATCCGAGATAGACAGCTATGCAGATTTTGCTGATTTTCATCTTTGGTTCGGGTGTTGGGTTGATTGCAATTCTTTAGTTGAAATTTGTTGTTTTCAAATGAGCCAAGCTTGTTGCTATCTAAACAGATACAAATATAAATTGAGCGTTAATATAAGATTATGCATGCCTCAAGATGATAAAACAGTAGATGCTTGATAACGGAACAAGGAAAAATCCTATATTATCACCCACCAGTGGAAATATCTCATACTTTTCAAACACCACTGCCTCTACTTTTTATTTTGGAAATACTTATACTTTAATTGACCCGTTTCTTTAACAAAACAACGCCCCTTAATCAGGATCCAGATGGGCATTGACTATAAATATGTGAAACAAATTATTAAGTCTCGTGTTACTATGAGTCACGTTTATTTTATAATATATGATAAAAATGTTTTTGTTAAGCCTTGGGCACCAATAAAATACCTAACTTTTTTAAAGAGCAATTCCAGGAGCAAAGGGTCTTGGCTCCTGTTCAGAATGACCCTAGGAGCAAAGAGTAATGTTAAGAACAATGTAAGGATCCAAGAGCAGTGCAAAGATAAATGGTAAGAAAGTCAACGTCTATCTGGGCTTAACTTTTCATCCATTTTGATATCACGTATAGTGTTAATTAAGATTAGCTAAAACTTTTCAAATCATATTTCGATTGCTTCTAAAAGTGGGGATGGTATTCCCATCAATAAAGAGCGGTTGGGTATTTTTAATAAGGGGGGAGTGTTTCCAATTGTTAACGATTATTACTGATTTGTCCTTGTTCCGTCATTATTTATCTACTCAAGATTTGATAGTTGATGGTTAAGTAGCTCGCAAGAAAATTGTACTGTCAAGTGACGACGTTTTCCATGAATGCAAGGACAGGTACTGTCAGTGTTCTATCAAGTCTAACTTAAGCGACGTAGAAGCGACGACCAAACGTAAAGTAATGGAGACTACTTTCAGCAATGCCAGGACAAAATACAGTTTTTACGATTTGAATTATAATTATAAATGGA
>LQRL01145082.1:7446-18630 GCA_001703475.1 Hydroides elegans | reverse complement strand
TGATATTATTGCCCCCATGATACTATTGCCCCCCGGCAATAGTATCATGGATTTTGACCATGGGATTATTGCCCCCTCCGTGATATTCTTGCCCCCTATTCAAAATTATTAATTTCATAACTTTTGGTAAGAAATATCAAATGGTTAAATTGATATAATATAGCATGTATTTATGTGATAAATAAATTGTAAAAAATGTTGTTTGGATAAATTTGTAGTTAAAAAAGAACATTTATGTTATTTTTTTATACTGTACATTAGGCCAATCATAGGATGTTCCAGTGATTATTTTCAATGATTTCAAATGATTTAAAATGTTGCTATGTTAAGATTTACAGCTCATGACCATATAAAACATCTTTAACCTAGGAAACACGTTACCAAACTGTACACAATGGGGATTAGGATTGGGTAAACCCGCAGATACTTCTTACTCCAGAGGCACTAAATTGCAATAAAGTCACATTAGCCATGTAACGACGAAGTCATTTGCCATTTGAAATATGTATTATGCATTAAAAATAGTTTGGTTGGCTTATATATAACTTTGGTTTTAGTTCTGTTTCTCAAATGAAAAAGGGATGGTGTGAATTTGTTTAATCACTTCCCTACGGGAATATCATTTAGATATGTATTTTACCAATTCTATTAAATTAATGCACATCGACCAAGAGCTATATTGACAAATATAGTATACATTACAGTTTTAGGCATAACGATCGACAGAAAATAGTTGAATTATATGTATAACATATCATTCATAGGGGGGCAAGAATCTCATGGAGGGGGCAAAAATCTCATGGCCTCTTATCTATGATACTATTGCCGGGAGGCAATAGTACCACTACGATATTATTGCCGGGGGCAAGAATTTAGGGGGGCAATAGTATCATGGTACACCGGAATAGATTACGGTAAGCGGAAATGTTAATCTAATATAAGACTGAAATATATTTGAGTGTTTAGTCACACATATATATGACATCACTCTGTCTTTAGTTGCCACAGAGATATGTATATCATGATATACAAACAAAAATGCTAAAGAACAAAGATCTCAACTCCCCCTCAGGGTTAATTCTTTTAACGGCGCATTCTGTCTCTTTACAAGACAGTGGTATGTGATCTTTTAAGACCGCCCCTATGTTTCCTAACAAAATTAAGTGTCTTATTCATGCTGTGAAACAATATCAGTTTATCAACAATGTGATAGACTTCTATCCTTTTTTAAATAGTCAAACCATTTAATTTATATGCAATTTTACCATTATTTTCAAGGGCTCTGAAGCATAAGAACATGTTCATTTACAAATTAAGCAAATGCTTCAATGTATTATGCTTTCACATGGTTTGATATTCCTAGTAAATCATAAGCTCTAAATATATCTGTATATAGAAACAGTCCAATTATTTCATAAATGATCCCAAATTGCTCACTTTTATGTCTAAAACACTTGGCAAATGAATCAACAACAAACTCAGTTATTATTAGGAAATATATTAACCGCATATATTGTTAGATTCATATGATTTATGAAGGCTCACTCGAAAAAAAATATCAAGATAAACAGATTTTGTTATGTTTATGTCTGCATTTTCAGTGCCAAGTTGTCTTTTTTCATATAACATTGATAATTATATTTGTTGTGAATCAATGATTTTTTTTCAGGTTGTAGGGCAAAAGCCCCGTAGGGCAGAAGCCCCGCGATTTTTGCAGCTAGGGCGAAAGCCCCGCGATATTTAAACGTACATATTTTCATAATTTATTAAATATATCGATGATATATTTTTATTCAATCAAACCAGAATTATAAGTGCAACTATTTACGACTCAAATACATGATCTCATTAATCGGCCCTGTTATTCAAATGATCGGATTAGTTGAATGTTCGTATGGATTTATTTTTTGCGCTATTGATTACGATATTAACGCAATAATTGCAATCAGTTATGCGAATGCAACATTTCTATAGTGTCTTTGTTTAATAATATTGATTCTTCAAAGTCATAAAACAAAAAAATATTCGCACAAATAGAAATAAAAGATAATTAAATTTATTTTTGAAATCGCGGGGCTTTCGCCCTAGCTGCAAAAATCGCGGGGCTTCTGCCCTACGGGGCTTTTGCCCGCGCACCTTTTTTTCATGCTATTCGATAAATGCTCGATCTAACCGAATGAATGGCGATCTGGTTTTGGAGACATTTTGATAACCTCTCGCGAATAAGATATTCAAATAATAAAGAACTACACCGCCAGTGTATGTCTATATATCGTTTGGCTGTATTTATGATATTAAGATATATTTATTAATACTCAAATAAATTGAAATCTGACTTCCTATAAGCGGAACGGAGAGAGAGAAATCATTGATAAAAATAAGAAGAAATACATTACATCGGAAAAATGAAAAAATAAATTCCGACGGAGTAAAGGAATATAACATTGTTAGAAAACTGACGACAATGAAATGAAATGAAATTGTTCGAGAGAAAGTGAGACATAGCTTATGACATATTCTGGAGAGCTTATCTAGGATTTCCACCCACCCATTCCCCCTCCACCCCTTCCTCTTATCCTCAATCGAGTACAGTCAATCGTCATAGAAATATTGACATAACTTTTATCGCGACAACGCCGCGTGACAATAACTGACACACATGCCGATGTTACTCATGCCAAGTGTCCCTAAGATGGTCGACATACCACGCCAACTCAAGCCGAAGAAATCAACTCGATAATCTGTTCGCAATGCAAGGCTACTCAATAATCTCTTATTCTCTATGTAGAGCGAACCAACGACCAAATATTTTGTTTTATAAATATAGCATGTTTTTCATATTACATTTTTTATGTTCTTTCTTTTCGAGTGCATTTTAAAATCATAATGGATCTCTTAAACAATGTATTTTTAAAATGTTCTATTTTGATTATATTTGTTTCAAGCCACAATCACAAAGACTTATATTACGACTCATGTCAGCCTATAGCCAGGGTCCTGATGTACTGTCACGTGATGAGACATACATTACAGGACGTTTCTAGGGATATTACAATAATTAACTTTGAGTTTGTTTTTTTTTAGATGGAGGTCTAGTGTTGCATCGCTCATATTCTTATGTTCCACTCCTCTTTTTGTGCTTTTTTTTTTAGAACATTCACTGGACAAAGTCGTGTTCTTTTCTAAACCACAAAAACCGGTAACAAAGAATCGGAACACGACGGATTAAACCATATTTACATCTCTTGACCATAAAGTGACCCGACAAAATAATTTATGAAATGCGGGCCAAAAACTGTGTTGGTTTTGAGCTTGTGCCATCTGGGTCAAAAGTCACTCACAAATGCTCATAAATAAGTGGGTGATGGACAGACACCAGCCAAAAGCAAATTGTATCTTCACTTCGGTGTGTTGAACAGGTAGAATTATTGAATTGAACTGGATGATAAAAATGTATGTTTTTTGGCACGAAATTAATTCCTCAATCGTAATTATCTGTTACCGTCATTATATTCATTATCCTTTATTAAAAGGCGAATTGATTACGGTACCTACAGTAACATATACAGTTATCACTTAATTTTGTTTATTTTTGTTTCACAAATTCCAATCTCTGATTTCCACTATTACAATTCCATCAATTCTTTTGGCTTGTTGTGATTCTGAAATTATGCGACAATCAATCTCACTTACCATACTTTCATTTTCGTAGAAAGGTGCCCATAAGTTATTGATATTATGGATCGAATTTCGATAAAACACATATTTAACCTTGATAATATGTTGCGTTTGATTATCATTTAATCATGTAAACATATTTGGTTCTAAGTAATAGAAATGGGAGAAATTGCAAATTCATGTAATGACTTTGCATCGTATTGATAGATTTGCTTTACAAGGTAGCATGGATTTTCTATAACAAAGTGAGCCGATGGATTCACGAGTCTCATTATTGTCTTTTGATTGGCCAGAGAATATTTCCAAACAACCGTTTTTTCAAAAAGACAATATACAGAAGTTAGTTATTGAATTGAAGTAAACAAGAAACGTCGACAGCCCAAACGAAAATTACCAAATAGACATGAACATTTTATATTCAATGCGCGACCAGCACATTTTCAAATATATCTATTATAATAAATTTTATCATTATAAATTAATGGCCCCAAAACAGACGTGACGACAGAAATTGTCAAAAGAACGAATCTCAATTTTGTTCACCTGACACCTGCGACCTTGGCCACACAATGACAGCGCCCTGCATTCGCGCCCCGCTAATAGAGCCCCTTTATTAAATCCATACAAATGGTTCCCTTGATTTCAAGGATGTCATTTTTTTTCAATAACCAAGGGGCGAGGGGTGGGAATGTTAATTTTCGATTGTGGTAAGACTTATTTTCCGGGTTCGTCGAAAGTATTTTGCTATGAAGAACAATGCCGAGTATGACAGTGTACTCTATACAAGAATTCTAGTTATAGGTCACTTTTAAGATGTCAGGTTAACTTTGCGTGAATGATTCGCATAAATACCGTACGGGAAATTGCAATGGTGATTCGTGTAATAAACTCGATTATTTCATGTTGCTACTATGAATGGTTGCGTGTTAGAATATGATTACATGTACTCCAATTTCAGACAGAATCGATGGTATCATTAACCTGGCCGGCTATCAGGGCACATTAATACGATTGTGAATAAACTATGCTACCGGTTATTCGTCCACTGGTTATAGCGGAATATTTGTTTATATAGGTATAACTTCAGTAATAGCATACGTGATTATTTCCTTAAAGTGCATTTTATCATAAAAAAAGTGATAATATATATATACAAGCTTCATGTTGCATGAATCCGTCATAGCATAAGTTCATATGTTAATCAGGAGTTTGGATGTTTTTTTTTTTCGGTAAATACACATGGGTTTAAACATTATACCTGTTACTATCCCCTGGAGCTTTAAGCACATGATATCGGGTTCTAACTTTTTAAACGAGCATAAATTAGAATATGCTTTGTCTAAAGTCATGTTTACCAAGTCGGAAAAAAAATCAAATGAAAAATAACAGTTGACACCCCATCCCCGTTAAAAAAGGATGGCTCGGTTGTGAGATTGGGATAGCGGTTGGGGGGAGAGAAATCGACACCCTACACATGTTTAAGCGTTTGTCTTCATTAAACTATTTTACCCAACTTAGTTATGATTAGAAACTCATTAAATACACACCTGCAAGATAAATATGCTGGTTTTATTGGATAATTAAAATAACTTCCCGTCATATATGTTTACTACTACATGTACAGGCAAAACGTCAAAACTTCATCGATCTTACAAAAATCAACTTGTTTGTCATATCAAAGCAATCCCATTAAACCAAAAGAATTCAGCATTACTTTTTCCTCCGTACTTATGGATAATGTCTATCATTTTATTTGTGATTCATGAGAAGTATGCAAAGTACCCTTAAAAATACAAGCTTGGTTAATTCGAATTTATAATTGAACAACAGAAATCTTACGTTTGGTTTTGACAATATATATCTTATCATACGTTACTGTTTTATGACATCATATTCGTAAAATAACTTAATACACCGACCAATAAGTTTTAATCATTGCATCGAAATTGTCGTTACCTGTCGAGTTTCGTTTATAGGCCTATCCAAGGCGAACGAACACAACATCATCCTTCAACGGTGTTTATATCCGTTTTCGATTGATTTGAAATCAAATATTTCAACAAGTATATTTGTAAGAAATTTTGAATGATATCCCGTTTTTATACTTTCTTTATTAACCTTCTGTCATTACATTGAAGAAAGACGCGTCAATAACGCGTAACAAAAAACAAAATGCAACCGAATATTACAACAAAATAAAATCCACAAGCTCACGCATGTTAAGTATAAATTACTCAAACTGCTCCGTTTTTAATGTCATGCCACCTATTACACAGTTAAACACCCCCTTTCATACAGTTATTCCACTAAGCGTAGTCTAAACACTCTCTGGGGCAAAAATCCAATAATTTGACGATACCAATCGTCGCAAATAATATTGAAATCGGAATAGGTGGCTGGTAGAGCATATGAGTAACAGTAGCACTTGATACATTCTTTATGCATTTTTCTAGTATTTGTCCAATACATCAGGGCTGGTCCAAAGGATTTGAATCAATGAGGGCTGGGCGAGGAGTTTTATTCGCATCATAATATGGCGTACATGAATAAACAGTGCTGGTAATAATGGGAGAAATAAAACTGAATCTAATGAGAATACAACATTCGCCATATGCTTCTTTTACAAATTGCATTAATCAAGTTGTGTTAGGTTACGAAGAAACTTAACCAGAATTATTTGAAATTCGTAAAGGATATCATTTAATCAATTTTATATCATTTTCCTTATTTAACCTCTCTTTACACCCTATTTCCAAACCCAAAGGAAGCGCGCCTGAATAGCTGCGACCAATAATACTCAGTCTGGGAGTCAAATGTCAAAAGCATTCAAACCTGTTTAATAAGTCATTCAAATACAAGGGGGAGGAGGGCTATGGGGTATGAGATTGACATACAGCATTTTTGTGTCATCTGGTAGCTCAATGAAGGGGCTTGTGACCACGTGATTAGCAAATAACGGGGTGACACACGAGGAAAAAAAAATGAAAGAAGTCAACTTCTGACATAATGAATAGAATGTCGCCCTCTGTTATATGGGAGAATACCCGATGAGTTTACTCTGTGAACAATGATTTAATAGGGGACTGAAAGATTCGAGTTCGCATCGCTTAAAATGCCAATGTTTAATTTGTCCTACTACAGCTAATACACATGCAAATCTGACATAACATATAGTTTGTAACATAATTCAATAAAAATGTAACTTTATTATAGTTTTCAACAAAAGAAGTAGGTTTACTCATTGGGTACTCTTCTTACATGATAATATAGGAGCATGCCTCATTGGACACAAATTCCAAGCAGACACGCTTTATGTACGATTTGTATGGTACTATCAGCTTTAATCTAAAGGCTTCCATGCATTTATTTTTTTATTTATCTATTTCAATTTCATGGTTGAAAACACTATGTCCCGATATTTCACAAATATAAGGACATTTATTTACAGATCAGTTTTGCATGGAAGTCTTAATAATGTCATGATTTTATCTCTTATAGCTTGGATCTTAATCATTAGATTTGAGAAGCTATGAGTATGTTTTTGAAAATATGTTTTCTCTCTTCTGATGTCATTGTTGAAATACGGACACGAATTAAGCCCTCGTCGACCTACTTCTTAAATATATGTTTCGTTTTTCGGTACCAGGTGGGTGTCTAGCCCCGACCAAGAGCCGCTTAGCAAGTCCTTAGAATGTACAGAATCCGGGACAAAATTTCCATTCTCTAATATACACTTTTATAGTATTGCTTCAGTGTTTCAAATGATAACTGAGCTTTCCTGGGATTGTGAATATTTGTCCAGACTGGCGAATCGGCGCTATAGAAAAATAAGCGTATATATCCCAGCCTTTTATCATTGATAAGTTACAATTAGTAATATATGTTTTTGTAACAAATCCTTAACAAGACTGTCCAAGGACAGTGTGCCACATCTTGCTTGAAGTTAAGAGAAGGAAAATCCTCTCATGCTGCAACAATTTATAGGTTTATATCTGGCTTGATATTGACGATGGAAACTTGAGGGTTTAACATTCTAAGTGAAGCATTCGACGATTGGACATTGAGTATAAAACCGAATGATTTATTTATTCAAAATGTAGAATGTCTATAGAAAAAAATGATAGCTCAATATTTTATCTTAGTCACGTTATACTGTAGTCCTTCGCTTTGCGTTAAAAAATGTTTATATAAGGCACACTGTATATATATATTTATTTATAATTGTGCTGTTTTCGTGGAAGATTCGATGTGAATGATTGGCTGAAGATGAAATGTTTAAACAGCGAATGTTATATCATTATTCAATGATCTAAATAGAATGGTGTGTAAAATATGTCCCTAGAAGTATGACACAGCAGAGCGACTTCGATTATGACGTCATAATCACATGATAACAGCATAAACGATGACAATAGCAACTTTAATAATTTAAATGGTGAGATAAAAGCAGTCATAACTTTGCTTATATAAGCAATAGATGCTTATAAAGCACATCTGAAATACCCAAGCTCTCAAGGAATATTTTGAACCAAGTTTCATTAAAATCGGCCAACAACTTTTAGAGGAGTAGCGATTTTGGTAAAAGTTTACGAACTAAACAAATAACTATATATACGAATCAATAACGGAAAAGCGGTTGCACCAACCCCGGTTTGCTTCGCAAGCCGTGGCTAAAAACTGTAACGTTTTAAACATTTTGTTTAAGGAATGCAAAAAAATATGCCATCGCCACCACCTATTAATATCGTTTAGTATAAGTTAAATTTCAATAACATACGAATGAATTTCTTTGAAGATTCTTAATCATTATACAAAAATGTAACACCTTTCAACAAGGGTTTAAATCTATTTTCTTTGCATCTTGAAATCTTATTATTTTGTCCTTATCTCGCATCTATATCGGTACCAAAGTAAACCTGTGACGTAAACTAATATCTAATTATGATTTTATCAAGTAATATGCCTCTTTCATCAATGTTCTCAATTATTCCCTATCAACAATTGAAAGAAAAGCATTTATGCATCGTCTATTATAAATGATTTTCTTTGATGTAATGATAGGGGTCAATATCATTAGATAACATAAGCATTGGTCCTCAACCGAGGTATAAATCAATTGGCCGAGACGAGTCAAAACTCCTCGGCCATCGTGATCGGCAAAATGTGCCAAATTCCCCAAATTTCGGTGGCAGTTATTCATTTTTGGCTGAGTAGAGGCTTTGGTTTATGAATATGTTACACGGCGCAATATGCGACAAAACGTTATAAATTTCTGTTTTCAATCATCTTAAACAACAGTGCTACATGGTATCATTTCTACTAAAATACACATAAGCTTCATATTCATTTTTACATCCAGGCCCGTTGTCAAGGAACCAAGGTGTTACCAACTGACTTGAATTAGACATAACACGAAATCTAAGACATGGTCCTGGGGAGGGGCGTTATTAGGAAGATGTGACTATTTCCGCTTTTCCGCCTATTTCGCCAGGGTTAGCTTAGTGTTCAATTATCATATATCCTTATACACGCCCCAGTGAAGATATATTTCCAAGCTTCAATTCCTATCAGCAAAGTAAAGTTAAATAAAACGTTTCGAGTTGAAACGGTACGCCTCATTCATCAAGAACCCTTAACCACATTATGCCATATATACATATGTACTTAACAAATTTCTCTTAGCATCGTTCCGCGGAAAAGGCTTTTAAAAATTCATTAGCAATGATTGAATTTAAGGTCCTTGATACAATACTCACTTAGCAGAAATGACGTAAATATTGGTGTTTGTGAAAGTGTGTCAGGGCTGAAGCACACTTTCGTGTCTGGAGGGCACGGTCTGGTGGAATGTGTAAGAAATGTATGGTATGTCTGGAAAGGGAAGGGGGTGACACTGCATTTAAAGGCCTAAACTCGTCTTATAACGCGTGTTTCTAAATAAGAATTAAAGTAATTATTGTTATGTCACTTAAATAATCAACTGCTCAACATTTTGAAGCAATCACTTTTTTTATTTTTTGCATAAATAAATGCAAAACAATAGAAGTCGATCAAGAAAAAAACATGAAAGAAAATATTTTAGGAAATATATATATGTAACAAGCCTAGTTAATTATCGAAGAAATCTTCACGTTTGATTATCCAACGTCATTGCACAATAATAAACAAACCTATAATGGTAATATAAATTGAGCAAAAAAATCATAATACTTTTTCTTGAAATGTCAAGTCTTACCCCAGGTGCCAGCTTATCTTGTTGATTCATTTTCTTTTTATAAACTATTCACTTTTTATCCTTTTTTAACAGCAGTGTTTCGGACCTTATCCTATTTTATTTCATAAGATTGCATGCTTAATTTATATTTTTATTTACATTTCAATGATTTTTTTTTCACTTTTTGTGATTTTTCCTGTTGACTTCTGTAAAAATGCAACTCATTTAAGAGTTTTTCCCTAAACAAGATTTATCCAAAATGTCAAGTTGTACAGTAGGCCTGCAGAAACAAAATATACTGCTCAAAACAATTAAAGGATCGGGGAAAGGGTTGGTGGGTACGGCCTCCCTGGACGGGTTTTGGTCTCAATTTTTGTATATATTGTTCCTTGTTTATACCTAAATATATTAATTTGGATAAAAGTTCTATAGAGCAATATGGAATGTGTTAAACATTCAATATATCACGGTACCCCCATTTCAAGAATGACTTTTTATATCAACCGTGTTTTATTTTATAGAGTATTGTATCAATATATCATTTTTTATTAGAATAACGGTTTTTGTGTATCTGTAAGAACAAAATTATGCAGTTGTAAGAAATTTTTGTGAGCCTTATACTGCAAGAATTGGAAAAATATAGGAAAATGGCCAGTCTCAGCGCCAGGTTTCTAAACGTTTCGATATTTCTCAAGTTGTCGTTTTGCTCATTTGGACACGTTTCTGGGAGACTTCTGGATATACGCGAAGACTCGGACAAGACGTTCATCGCTTGAAGACACCTCACATAGACCGCTATATTAGTTTAAATGCACTTCGCAGCCGCGTCGCTACTGCGCGACCGACCGAAATGGACTTTCGACGGGGTGCCGGTGTGTAATTTTGCGACCAAACGACACGAAATCGACTGAACGAGGACAATTTGGGAGCAAGAATGTCAGCTTTCCCCCCTATTTTGACTTAGTTACACCACAGCGCCCGCATTGCATATGCCCTAGACCATGTAGGGTAGCATGTACGCCACTGGCGCACAGTACTGTTCATGGCCCAGAGCAGGTTCAACATTTCGACATGTGATCGACGTGTCTGAGTGAGGAGGCACCAGGGAGAGCGTTTCAATGACGGTAACAACATGCAATATGACCTATACGTGTGAGGGTCAGTCATGGTAAAGGAGGGTTTTTGCTTCGATGGTCGTTCCGAGTTACATGGCTTTAATGGAGGGTTATTGACTGCAATAAGATCACTGGACTACATTGTCGAACCGATTGTTAGACCTTCTGATGGTGCATTTG
>LQRL01145042.1:5303-17644 GCA_001703475.1 Hydroides elegans | reverse complement strand
AATTAACTGAAAAGTCGCCAATCGTCCTTGGTACGACTTTGTATAGTCACGAATTGTCCAGACACTTTCATCGACACTAGCTGCATGTTTGTAATCATCTCAAAGTCGATAATGTAAAGATGGTTTAGGTGCTGGGTCTTTCGAGGGTCATGCCTCCCATGAACTTCAAATGAGAAATTCTATTTGGGAGGACTATTCCTATGCGAGCGCCGAAGACACGAGCGGAAAAAATTCCCGGCATTACCGGGGGCACACATTTTTCTCTTTGAAATATCCTTTTTTACAATAATCAATTACGCAATAATCAGTTACGCACCCTGTTACCAACATATTAAAATAATCTAATAACGTTACGAGCGCCGAAGGCGCGAGCGATTTTTTTAAAGACGAAGGAATTACGTAGACTTCTCATGTTCTCTCTGGAAGGGTTCCCCCCCCCCCACAAAATCACATTTTGAGATCTCAACGGATTTGCATCCATCTCAAAAATGACCTTTTTCGATGAAGAAAAAACCGGAAAACCGGTAAAAACCGGAAAAGTATCATCCCTGGGTATGACATGACAGTGTCCGTTTAACAATATCTTCATTTGTGGTAAAAAAAAACTATGATAAAAGATCATCAAGTCTTTCAAGACAACACATCTAATTCTGATATCTGGATCCAATTACAAAAGAGAGTGCTTTACGTTTACACGCCTTAAAAGTATTTTATGATTTTTATTTTGTTTCTTTATATAGAAGCCGTTGCCAAAAAGCTCGCTAAATATTTATGCCATTTGATCCGTACCCGCAAGGGTCTTTCAACCTGATTAACGTATGATATTCCATACTTTGAATTTTGAAAAAGGGGGAGTAAATTGCATGAAACTCATTCCCACAGTAAAATCCACACAAGGTTGACAAAGATATCAATACACTACCTTTAAAAGTGCCTAATAGGTTCATGAACTTGCTGATTTTCTTGACAGGGTTGAACATTATCCGTTTCGATCCCGTGTGTTGTTTCTTTTGAACAGTCTGTATTGTGTCGTGTTCAAATTTATTCTCTCGTTGAGATGGATTAAGTTTCTCATTATGCACTTCGTTAAAGGTCCTACTGGTATCATTGACTTTATTTGCATTCACTTTTTCGATATTACTGTTAATATCTCTTGGAACCACCTTGTTACTATTTACAGTGTTTTGTGAGCTATTTATTGACTTCACCTTCTCGCTGTCATAATCCTTCTCACGAAGTTTCATCTTTTCCAACTTTTCCCATTCAAAACCCTTCTCAGAAGGTAGCACCGAGTTTTCGCCTTTGTCTACTTTTTGCTGCTGTTTCGAATTGCTATCAGTCACTACAACTGTCTTGAGGTAATGCTTTTTAAACGTCGATGACAGTTTACGTTGTAGTTTATCTAACGAGCCTTTCCTATCCGTTGCGGCACTCTCTTTTCCTATATCGAACAAACTATCCATACTTCTGCTCTTAACCATGTGGCGATGTTCAGGCGACGTCATCTGATTAGACTGATATGACGCAACATCAGGCGATAACACCCTTCGAGAAGTCGATAAAGGCGGACGTCCTTTTGAATCAGCTTGGGATGAAGCTAATGCCTGAGATAAAACTACGTCGGGCGATAGCACTCTCTTTCGTGACGATAAAACAGGTCCTGATGACGTTAAAGGCGACGTCGAAAGTGGTGGTAACGACGTCACGGCGTTTTTTGTTGACGCCATCACGTGCGGCATAGTACTGTTCAAAGACGTCATGGTGACGTCACTAAGCAATTGTGATGTCACAGGACTTTGAGTTCGCGAGAGTTGTGGTGACGTCGACTTGAGGGATAGAGTATTGTTTAGAGGATCATTGACGTCTCCGCTTGGGATAAGAGACGGGGAACGCCGAGACGTCCCAGAAATGGGCAAAGTCTTGCTTATAGGCGACGTACCGACGTCGCTACTTTGCGGTTGCGATGACGTCAAATTTGCTGATTGCAGGGACATACCCAATAAAGGCATAGTCTTGTTCAGAGGTGACGTATCGACGTCGCTACTCGGTGGTGACAAAGGCGCCGATTGCAGAGATGACGCCATACGCGAGATGGCGCTAACGATATCCTCAACACGCGCCATTTTGCCGCCTTCCGGTTTGGGACTTTTATTGAAACTTGCGCCGCTTTTATTGGTTACCGCTGTGGGATCGCTTCTCCTACGTTCGGTCGGGGGCAGGGAACGTTTATCGGGTTTATCCGAGGGGGCGCCATGAGGGTTGGAAGTACTAACGGTGAAATTGGCAGGAAGTGTCTTGCCCAGCGACGGTTGAGCGTGTGAAATATGTGGCAATAGACCGGATGTATTAAGGTTTTGTTGCACATAAGGCGGGTTGGGTTTATTGGAGGGGTCGGTGATATTGAAATGGTTGCTCATGCTAGGTGGCAGGGACCAGTGCAGAGCCTTGAACGCTGAATTGTGTCCCCCGAGGGATGAATTGAGTGACGTATTAAGCCCGAGTAACGAGTGGTTGGGAATACCCAGTGATAAATCCAATGAGCTACCACCGGATTCTCGTTGTGGTTGTGGTGTCAAGAATCCTGTATTGTGCAGCGGTTTGTTTCCGAAGATTCCACTCAATATATTACTCGTCAAGGGTAGAGACGATGATGCTTTGGTATCCGCTTGCGAATCCGAGTGAGGATATCCTTTTAAGAGGGGTGCGGATTTCAAAATACTGTGAGCTGTCCCTATTTTCGAAAATTCCTCTGTTGAGAAGTCCCCAGTGTTTCCTTGCAAACTGCTTCCAAATATCCCACTGGTCACCGATCCAACCTGACTCGATCCAAAACTCGTACTTGCACCGAAACTACTCGAATGCGTATTCCTCAACGTCGAATTAAACGAGCTCGATAAATCAGCGAAATCCGACAGCTCATTGAAATCACTCGTCGGTGAAAATGCACTCCTTTTTGTATCCACTTGTCTATGAGCGACCGAAGCAATGGAATGTTGTGGACTTTTTGTTGCGTTGTTTTTGGAGTCCGCAGTGGTGGTGACAAATTTTGGTAACGACATGGTAATCACATGGCTTTTCAAAACGAAAACGAGGCACAGCCAGACATAGCCTCCTGCCGATTATGGTGATTAAGGCAACAATACACCTTGGCGGTTTCCTTTTTATGCGAACGATATACCGTGGCGGTGTCCTATTATTTTGATTTATTTATACTGATATATACAGCTATCGCTGATGTCCTGTTTAGTTTTTTTAAAGAGCTGAATAATTAGCATCAATCATCAGGAATTTCCCATTGTCCAAAGCGCAGTTAGCACTGACAGCAAAAATGTCCTGATAGGTATCCTCAAATTGTCGTCGACCGGTGTGTTTTATTTTATGTGTCAATCGTGAATCGAACCGATGATCTATCTGTGTGAGGTGATTTGTGTCAATTTGGTGAGTTCCGTCAATAGAACAAAAAAACTAATCACGAGGTTACGATTTGATGAATGGGTAGTTTAGAATATTTATGGTTTATGTATCAATGAAGTTGTCATTATGTCAGTGATGCCATATATGTGCTCACTTAAATGATCTTCCTTATATGACCTTATAAATTTATTCAGTTCAATATTTTGTTTATCACTTGTAACTCAATATAACTTTCTGCCTTCTGTTCATAAGGGTGATTTATGACGAAATCTCGCTAGCAAACGTTGTTTTAAAAAAATCCATATTTCAAAGGTTTTTTTCTATGATGGAAAAAAGATTCACGAAGTTACGCTAGAGATCTCAATCAATATGTGACAATGTACCTGTCAACTGAATGCTCTATCCTTGTCATTGCAGAAACTACTTTTATTTTCACCTGTAATCTCATTTACGACGTACTCTCATTTTACGAGCATATGTGCTTATATGTGCTTACAGTATCCTTTGTAATGATATCACGTGCTGGCATAGCAACCTTGCTCGTTCTTATGTGTAACGGCAATAAAATGACCATAAGATGCTCAGTATTCTATGAGGTACGGTCATTTGCATGCTTGATTATAACTAACTAATTAATACAATAGCGATGAACCATAGCGGTGTACGGAATGATGAGCTGGTAAGGCCCACTTTTATATTTGTTTATTATACTATTATGTTAAATAATACACTATCCAATTTCAATACATATCAAACAATGTATTGAATTCTCAAATGCGATGACGAATTTAGTTTATTTCTATATTTCTTGCTCCAATAATAGCAGCTGTGTTTTCATTTTTGCGCAATTCTCCAATACATTGATTCTTTCTATTTCTTACAAGACGTTTGCTATGAGCAAATACATCCACGTTTCATCATTTCCTTGCAATATCTCTTTTCTTTTGATTATTTCTTAGACACTGTTTTTCTAACAACAACTCTTTTGTCCAAATAAGATTATTTCCTTTCAGAACTCAATTAAGCAAATTTAACTTTACATGATGATTTCATTAGACATAGAGCATTCATTTTTATCATTTTCAAGTGTTTGTATCATTTATTTATTCAGTATTCTAAACAGACATCTATCCCAAAACATAACGAAAACATTAAACGGACAGAGCCGCGATTTGCTTAAGATCATTTAAGTGTCCCTTCTTAGCATGCCGTTAATTATAACTCATTGTATACCAAATATCAACGAAGAAAACAAAATATCTGGAGTGAGAGAAAGCCATACAAGTGTGTTGTTTCCATAAAAGAAGTTGGCGACACATAACTTTTGTTACATCCAAACTCTTGGAACTGGAACTGAAGGGTTCCGTGCATAAAGATTGTAATCGCTCTTATTTTTCAAATATTTGCTTCGAGAAAAACAATTTCGAGTTTCGTGTAAAAGCTCAAATAAATAGCAATTTCTCGTAATGCGTGCTCACAGACGTTGCTCATCGAGACATAAAAGCTAGATTTTCAAATGACATGGACTAGGGCCCGGGTTACATAAGTCAAACCTCAGAGCAAAGAGATGCTTTATAAAGTTATCATTTTCTAGCACACAACCCTTCAACTGATATTTGTTTGATCCCGAATCAAAACACTTTCACGCATATTTTGGCGATTCCAATATGTATGCCAGAGGATCGCTTTAGGGTTTAATATGGGAGGCTTTGGTTAGTGGTGTTGGATAGCCCAATGTGTAAATATTGTTCTTTGCAATTTGCATTTGATATCGCTTTTCTTTACTCAACCCCCCTAACCTGTCTACAGTGTATCCTATGACCCTATTCAAGGTATGTGACAAATTCTGGAGATAGTTTAAAGGAACTGGAAGGAAATATGAAATTTAATTTCATGGTATCTCGCCTAAAGTTGTTTTAAATTTCCTGATTTCCTCAAAAATTTTGAAATTCCATGATATATCCCCGGCTGGAAATTGGCTTTTGAAAATTTATTTTCCCAGACGGAGACAGCAATTATTTGATTTTATATTATCAGTATCGTATTTTTTTCTATATTTTTTTTTCTAAAAATAGGTCAACTTTTTATATAATTAGACCTGACACATACATATAGGCTCAAATATGTAGAATTATATTTTTAATTGGATGTAACATTTATTACACGCAAAGTCCTGTACATAAGGTAGAGTTTTTAAAAAAGAGTCGTTTTTACTTGGTTATTCTTATTTCATAGAAAACATAGGCGAATAATGTTTCATTTTTAAGGAACCCTTGGAAATATGCGATTCATTTAATTGAACAATGGTTAATAGATATACATGTATAATCATTTTCTTATATGAATGACACGAAATAAAATTGAGCAATGTTCACAAACAACAAATAAAAGCCATAGATCGCTTGCTCTTTAAGATTTCTCTATTCAATACCTCTTGACTCTATTCTTGCTTTCTCTCCTTACGAATTATTTATTTGATCAACAAGATATCATAAGAATACCACCAAGGATTAAGTAGCTCTTTTGGATATCCAAACAGACAAGAACAATTACGATATTCTTTTGAGACAAATATGGAGCAAAGACTAAAACCATAGTATTATGAGAGCAAAATAAACGTTTATTCCAATCCCTTTCAAAGAACAAATACTCGGATTTAAGCGACATATACATGACGACTGACATATTTCATAGAGAAATGCAACTTATAAGGGTGGACATGGTATAAGAAAGTGTAACTTCGGTTTAAAGAACCTACACTGTACATTATAAATAAAATCTATATATAGGTCTATTTACAGTCTATGTAACGTAAATAATGAATATTTCGAAGGTTCCGCCTCTTAGAAGAAATTTAATCAAAATATTTATTAACTACATGGCACAAACTACAAAAGATCCTTTATGGCATTTAAATTTATTGCACTGATGGGAGTTCAGTCTAAGTCAATATGTACCGGTTTAAACTAAGATAAACATGGGCGAACTAATGGCTAAATGCTTACAGATAAATGTCAATCGAAAAGTATATTAAGAGTTAATTAGCTTAGAAAATATTCTCTGTTCTCTGTTCGACAAAAGAACCTTTGTTATAATGAGCAACTCTATGAAGTTTCAATAATATATTTGCCTGGTCTTTAGAATATATCTTCACTTATGTCGAAAATAACAGGAATTATAAATACCTTTTTTTACCCGAAGTTTTTTATAAGTACTTTTTTTCATCTGAACTAATTAGCGTTTCCTATGTTATTGGAATCGGGTATGATATCTATGTTTGGACATGGAAATTTAATAATAGATTTATATCTAATTTTGTTTTAATACCGTTTACATATAAATTAAACTTTGCGACCGGATACCTAGCTAGACTCGATTTACTAACCTTAAGCTTGAATCATGCTTTTTAAAATTGATGCCCCTATATTTATCTGTTATGTGAACCTGGTTGTTGGCATTGCTACACTATGAGCACATTCTGCATAAAGGTATTTTCTTCAGGTAACCCATTAATGCTCTTTAACTATAGCTTCAAAATTGATGTCCCATTTATTTACCTGCTATATGCGCCTGGTTCTCGGCCTTGCCCTTCAGCAATTCTTCCTCGTGTTCTTTGTCCTTCTTCTTGACCAGTGTGTCGTGCGCATGCGCCATGTCTTCCATCTAAACCAATCAAAATACGCGACATTTTTAACAAGAGTTATAGCAGAACACTTATATTCTTTTTTTTTTTTTTGAATATATAATACAAGGATAGGCGCCATAGACGTCTTTCATTTACAGTCATAACAAAAATAAGAAGAAGATTCAATCCAATAATTCATCGTTTTCTTATATTCAACGTTACAAATAGAACCAAATTCACGATTTATGAAATATTCAATCAATATTTAAATATATCGAAGGATCAATGGACTTACACTCTTCTCGTGTCCGGTCTTTAGGGTCGAGATCTCTTGACCATGCTGCTCCTTCACTACAATAAAATAAATCAGCATCAAAAGGAGTTTCACTCTAACCCAAACGTGATGCACATTTTCATTTCCTCCGAGACTTTGATTTGCAATCGTATAAACTTTATTTGAAAAAAAAAACATTGTTTTATTCAAAAGCTGTTAAAGAGCGATAATATAATTTTCGCATGATGCATATTAATTATAAATCATCAAGTTTAATGCTAAGTTTAAAGCATTAAACTCAGACATTTATATAGATGTCGGTTCTAATTTAAACTCATCATATGTATAACGACATAAAGACGCAAGGCTTACATTTCGTCATCTCCTCATGTTTTTCTTTGCTTAGTTTTTCTTCAATATCCTTCACCGTTGTCTTGTATTCTTCGCCAAGACGTTCAATTTCTTTCGCCTGTCGTTCTTTCAAACCTGTAAACAAGAAACATATGTAAATATGAGTATATATATGAAACATAAGGATACTAAAAAATGACCACATGCATTTTATTTTCAGTAAAATGTAAGAAGACCACATGAAGATTACCCAATCATATCAAGGTCGTTACTCTTTTGAAAAGATAAAGCCAATCTGGATCATCATCTTGAAAGAGTGCGTTATACAGTCTTACCCGCTTATCTCGTACCCGTTTATCTCGTCAACCGGTTATCTCGTCAGTTTTTCGAATCCCCATCCCCATGCCATAAAGTATCCATTAAAAAATGATCGGATATCTCGTCGACGAGATATAAAAAACCCGCCTATCTCGTCAAAATGTCTCGGTCCGGATCTTATATGCATATTGTGTATTTGATCGGCTATCTCGTCGCAACTGAAATTTGATTTTAAAAAATCCTTTTTGTTAATCTTATCTCAAGAGGTGCACTGTGTCCTAGTTTTAATGGAAGATGCTCACCGCATACATAGTCGTTTATAAACAAGGCCAAGCCTTTTTTCTTTGACTCCTTTAATCTTTTTAAGTACTTGTTCCACCATAAACCAATAACAAAGGAGTTTTTGGTGCAGTCACAGCGTACAATAAAGAGGGGTTCGGTGGGGTTTCGACTTATTACTGGCGTCTTTTGTATGTGCCTTGTGTTTCATCTGAAGATCCATGATTTTAATATCTTCAAGACATGTGCTTATTTAGCTACAGATGTCATTTAAGTTTTGTAAAAAAATAAGTCATATAAAATGGCGACATGTGGCACTTAAAGAAAACTTGTCAAAGAAACATTAGAAACAAAATAGAACAGCTAAATAATGTGTATTTTCATGTTTGTGCCGTCTAATCGAAATATTGATTTATATATCGATCTTAAATAATTAAAACCTTTATAATCATGCACTCATAAAAACTATGACGTAATCCTTTGGTCGCCATTTTGTAACCCGGATATCTCGTCACCCGGCTATCTCGTCATTTTCGCCTCGGTCCCAGCACTGACGAGATAAGCGGGTAAGACTGTAGCCGATTTTACTCATGTAGACCTAACTCTTCTTACACATAAAAAAGATTCATTGTTTAAGAAGGCTAGGGTAAGCTACATGTAATATTTAACATATTATTATATTTGAATGAGGGTTTTTTCTTCTCAAAAATACATTATAGGTTATGCTTACACTTGATTTCTTCGATCAATGCGTCTCTCTGTGTCATTAGTTCGGCCAGCTGCACGTGCGTGTTCTCCAGCCGTTCCTTGGTCTCCTGCAGCTGACGCTTGGCTTCCGGACAGGCGAACGCGTCCAGCTGCAATAAAAGGAAATAATTATATTTAGATATATATTATTATATCATTGGATATACTGCAATTTGTCATCTTTTTATGAAGGGAAAGTTCTTATTCATTATAGTAGGTGGTACTTGGCTTCAAAGCATGCGGATGCGTTCAGCCACAAAGATTGACAATTATTAAATATAGTATTGGATATGATTTGATGACATATCAAGCAATTCGTGGTTAGTGAGCTTGCAAAAATGAGCTCTAACTGCTGTCTCTCATCATAGAGTAGTTGGTGCATAAACTATGTAGTATCGAGAGGGCAGGCGGTTGACGGCCCGACAGACAGAGGGCTAAACTCAAGCTTTAATTCTCTTGATTCAGTCGGTTAATAAAGGCTTAGACAACTTTGCGATGTCTTAAAATCCGCTTTTCATACAGGGTGCATTCTTAATGAATAATCCTCTTTTTTAACCTAAGACGCTTTTCTAATATTATTTTGATATTGCAACAGGATAAGTTTGAAAGGTAAATATCAATTTCATTAAAGGGTAATTATAGGCAATTTGAGGGTGCCGGATGAAATTCAACTGCCATTAACCTTATCTGATACAAGGCATTGATGATATATAGATAAGGAAACAAAATGGCAGATGTAACCGTTTTTCACTAAACCTAAACGAATCTTAACGGCATATAGATACAATATTATATTCCATCTTTCCATCAAAAATATGGACCAAAATACATCTAAAATATAATTTTAGATTAGAATCCGGTACAAAACGTATAATCACAGAAAAAATAAATCAACGTCCAATAAGCTATCATTTCAAGGTTTCGGGTAAAAAAAAATCGTATAAATATACAAAGCTTTATGCGTCAATGAGTGCACAGCTGAAAGAACCATTGATACTTTCACGAGGGCTTAATATCGTCCAGGTTTTTAGCCATATGTAAACCCTGTATGTTCTCTTTATAGAAAAGAATGGATATGGTAGAAATTCTTAGCTGTCACACGAGAATGAGCAGAAAAAGTTTCATTATTTTTTTCAACAGCCGACAGGGATGGAAGATGATATGAAGCCTCAAATGTGTTAAGCAGCTGATCTTTCACTTATAGAAAAATACCGATTCCAGACGGTATAAGAAGCAAGAAGTAACTATAAGAAACGGGAATCCGCTATTGAACGATGAAGTGATGACAAGTTTTAGGTTTGATGAAATTTCAAAATATTCGATGAAAGAATAACAAACAAATGTTATAAAACAAATCAATATAAATTTATACGTAGTTTAGAGGTGACGTTATTATGAGCTTCTGCTTGTACCTTGTATATCATTTAGAATCACAATGATTCCATATACAATGTAATTATGGTTTACACTTTCAATAGGCCGCAATAAAGACCATACGCATCAAAATGAAGATAACATCATTGTCAAGCATATTGTACATGCTTCACCCTAACATACAAAAGAAAACGTACGATTTGGGGAAATTTACCACATTTTACAAAATAAATGTTTCATTTGTATAAGTAAGTACGGCACGCAATCGCATCGTTTAGGAAACAGAAAGGTGTTACATGCATCGTTCATTATCAAAATATGAATGTTTTTCGAATGCTCCTTTTTGAGATGAAATATGAGATTTCTAGCGATACACCTAGATAAGAAAGTTCATGACATTATAAAAGTTGGAAAAAATAATACAACGCAATTTTTTGTTGTGATAATTAAATTGGGGACAAATTTAAATTATCCAAAAGTTAGACAATAGTTTAATTTCTTTATTGTTTTTCACTTTCAATTATCACTATTCTTAGAACAGATGCTATTTTGTACCAAAATATAAAAGCCGCAAATGTAAATTAATATAAATTAAATAATAACATTTAATGGCTCAGCAACTTCAACGTTTTTTATGAAGTTTCCATTGGTCGTTGCTTTTATAACATTAAAACCGCAGAAAAGTATTACAATAAAAGTAATTACAAATCGAATGAGAAAAAAAATCAATGTATTAAAATGATTAAAATTATTCTCAAAGGGGTTCTTGAAATGCATGTATGACTTCCCGAAACGCTTTTCGCATAAACCCTTTTACAATGAAGTTAAGTCAAAATCTTAAAATGCACTTAAAGTAATTTCATTTTTGCCAATTTTGAAGGGGCTTATGTCATGTGTAGAGGCACCCTAAATCATCCATTTTCCTTTCAAACCATAGTTCAAGCCTAAGGCAATGGCTAATACGTGTTATGCGAACGTTCCAAGACATTCTTAACAACGCAGTTATGATCTACATGCACACTTCTTAAGCGACCATTAACTAAATTCCTGACCTTTAAAAATTGAATTACAGTTTGCTAGGAGGCTCTAACTTCACGGCATTAATATGTTAATGTCATTATTAAGTAAATAATGGGGTGTTAGGTTTTAATACAAAGAGGGGTTGGAAAAAATATCGTCCTCAAGAGTTTGATTACTCCAAGGTTACGGTTTGATGAAAAATGTTAAGCCTTCACAAACGTGAGATTCGATTATCTGGTTCCGTCTATTATATGTGCAACAATTTGTGATATCAAATTTTTATATCTTTTCAAAGGTTAATAGCGATGGGAAATAATAAAATCGCCGGTTTCAATTTTTGAACAATAAAAGATTTTGTACAATTTATAGAGGTCAAATAGCGGGTTGACAATGTCAGATTCGATGTTAATCGCCGATACGCGACAAATCTCAGGTATGGGTTATTCCAGCGGAAATGAGCTGGGTACCGGAAAATTCGAATTGTTTAGACTCCGTGGTGATTCAAGGCTCGAAACATAGACGAAGTGATCTTCTGTTTAGGTATTAACGTTGTCATAGATACCCCTATAAAAGTAATTTGCTGAGAGGAAGTTGGGGAAGGGGTGGGGGTAGGTTGTGTGCCGGGTGCACCGCCCTCTGATCCGTTAGTGAGACTAGTTCATCATCAGTTCCGGTGATTCGAAGACTAGGCAAATCGGTATATGATATTTAACTCGCAACAACTTTAAACAGGGTTGAAGTGGCGTCAAAACATAGGTCGCCAGTCTTCATATTGACTTCTCTAGTCTGACTTTGATACCCACGACACCAATTTGAAAACTACTCCAAATGCCTACTCATAATTACAGAAATATAGAAGGGATCGCAGATAAACAATGATAAATCTCATAAAGTAATCATTTATGAATAAGAGTCGCTTTATGAGACGTACCCTTGTAC
>LQRL01145014.1:0-23143 GCA_001703475.1 Hydroides elegans | reverse complement strand
TCGCAAATGTTGTTACAAGATCGCCAACCATGATGTTGTAGATCGACACGCCTTTTAAACCATGCCGCGACAAAGGTTTTCCCAATAAAAATGTGTTATTCAATCAATTAATTTACTTGTGGTGCTTTTCAACATGAAGAAAATTGTTTTCTGAATCGAATGATATAAAACACATACTTAAAATATTCTATTATTAAAGTAATATCTACGAAAAAACACCGAGCCCATGTCATATTACGGTAGGTGGGTCGAGGTTTTTCTTTATAATCTTAGAAACTGTTCATCCTATCTTTAAAATGACTAATGCAGAGTAAAGATGAACCACCTTAGAGCCGAATGCAAAATGTTAGAAAACATCGTATAATCAATTACTGCTTAAAAAACATGTTTTATTTGTACACCCCATTGCTTTTGAAGTATTTTTGTTGCAAGATCGGTTAGCATTTGTCAGTAGACCGGTGACCATCTTGAAGTAGACTCCCACGCCCAAAGTAGACCGGCGATTGATTGCCAGGGGTGTTAATGGCATATGCCTCTTATAAATCAGGAGGCGATGTTCTGGCACTGAATTAAGTTCCCTAACTTCAAGATGATACTCGGCAATACTTATGGCTTTAGAATACATTTGTAACTTTGTATAACAATGATTTACGCTTAAACAAAGGAAATTTAGATATCAGCATTGAGTCCACAAAAATACCCCTTTTTTTTCAAAATACAATGTAAGAAATATGATACGATTTTAAACACTTTAATAGAGTGTAACCCCAACCAGACACTCCCTTCATATTTTCTTAATCGAATAAAGCAAACAAGTTCAATATGTACCGAAATGTTTGGTTTTAACAAGATCATTCTGTACTTTTAAACAGAAGTGTGACCACAGTCACCCCAACCACAAGTACCACTACTACGACCACTACAACAACAGAGGCCCCATCGACTGAGGCGCCCCCTGCCACTGACCCCACCACCACAACCGAATCCACGACCACAACGGATGGCGGCAACGAAGTGCCCGACTATGACAGTTAGTCAAATAAACATTTGTTATGAACTATCAAAAACCTCATTTTAACATGTATATCCATATGTTGTCATTAATATGAAGAAAAAAGGAATTAGGGTATCATTATGGACGTTTTATAAAGAACGTTATTACACCTGAATATATGTGGTTAAAGGAGATGATAAACTATTTCTGTTTTTTCTCCTTAGTCAATTCTGTATCATGGAGCGGATAGGATTATTTAATGGATAATTTGAAATAGATTTTATGTTTATTTTTGAAGAGAACCCTGATCAAAGATTGCTTTTTAAAAGGCTACGCCATCAATTTTTGTGACTCCTAAACGATTTTTTTTAAAAAGTACAATGTATGGGGAATATGCTAAAATACCAACTGTTCTCGAATATTATTATTTGAAACGTACACATCTTCCCTTTTTTCCACCACAGAGGAATACTGCGTGGGCCAGCCCGACGGCAACTACGCCCTTGAGGAGGACTGCGCCTGGTACTACTCATGCGAGGAGAACGAGACCAACTTATACCAGTGTCCCGAGGGCCTGCTCTACGGCGTCAATGAACGCGACTGCGTGCTGCCTGAGAATATCCCGCCCGAGTATCTGTGCGCGCAGTGTACGGAGTATGATACCGATAACAGCTGGGGATGCTAAAAATGACACTTATGGAATGTATAAGTAATGTGAATTGTGTATCATCTTTAAAAATAACACACGCTATAGGTTGAATAAATAAATAAATATTATATGCGGATTGCTATTTAGGTTGGATGTCATGAAGTGGTAATTGTAATGGTGATTATTGTCGATATGTTTTTGTCATATAATAATTATTTCTATATTTTAAAGAACAATAAACAATATGTTTTGTTCGCCGAACTTCATGATGGTCTTTATGAAGAAAACATATCTTTGTTTGATGAAGATTGTGAAATTTTGATTTAGGCAAAATAAAATCGTTAGGAGTCGTGCTGACTTTTTAAAATTAACCTTCACCTAAGGCGCGTCTTAGATTTTTTTCATGATTGTCGATACTTTTAAAGAAAACATTTTTCAACATGTCGAAAGAATCAAAATAAGATTTTCCTAAAGTGGATCATAACAAAATATTATATTTAAAGAAAAAAACGCAGCACATCTTAATTTTTTTCGCCGCAATTTAGCTATTTTTTAAAATGACAATTGTACAGGATTGTGAATAAACCTTAAAGCCTAAGCTGCTTCAAGCAGAAACAAAAATCATAGCCATGTGATTTATGAACAAAAATGTGTTTGACTATTTTTCAAATTTTAACCAGTGTCACTCTAATAACTAATGAAAGTTGAACATCGGTCTTTTTGCAAATGTTATTTGAAATCTGTTAATAACATAGACTGTTCATGATAAACTCTACAACTTAATACCTAGATAAATTTGCTCAACCTCAAATAAACACAAGTAGCATGTAAATCAGTGAATTTGATCTAGTCCTCCGCTACTTCAAAAACAGTTAAAAATTGCAAAACATAGGAAGTCAAATAATAATATCAACGGAATCCCTCGAGGGATAGCTGTGATATTTCAAAACCATAGCGATAATCATACAAGTCCACAAATCAACTTTTTAAATGAATCGCCAAAATTCCTATTTTTTAGCAAAAAAAAAAACAATAACCCACCTAATGACAACTCCAATATATGTTTTATCAATATGCCAAAGGAAAACAATGTATCGAAGGATACCCGAGAGCTCGCCCGTATAAAACACCATAATAATCACACTAAGTCCGGATATAAGCATTTTTGAACATTCACTAAAATTCCAATTTTAAAATTCCAATTGTTGAGAAAAATCAAACATAATTTGTCAAGCACAGCCTCACTATGTGTGTTTTCTATATGCCAAAGGAAAATGAAATCCATCGAGGGATAGCCCTAAGTTCGTCCGTACAAACAACCATCAATGATCACACAAAGTCCAAATATCAGCATTTTTTGAAAATACGCCAAAATTCCATTTGTTTATAGAAAATCCTAAAATAATACGCCTAAGCACAGACTCAACATATGTTCGTTCAATGTGCGAACGTATTTTTATAGCTCAATTATTTCTCTTGGTAACGGACGGTAACGGGCTGTCCTGAATATTTACGAGTCCTCCGCTTCGCAAAAAAAACAACGGAAAACATATGAGAATGTGCCTGTTTTATGTGGAACCTTGTCTGTCTACTTGTACTGATTTTACGCCGAAGGATCTGATCCACAAACAGAAGACGCACGTATAGCCTAGGACCGTAACACATGAAGATTATAGTAGGATGTGAAACAGGCAAGGCATACAACAACCTTTTACAAACGAGCCGAAATAAGTAAATAAAATAGGAAGGAAATGTGTTGCATTTTTAGATTAAGACGTGAAAGTTATCGGACGAACAGCGATGTTTAACACTTTCTGTTATTTATGTATAACGTAGACAGGTAAAGCACACACTAGCCTATTGCAACAGTCAATTTTACTCGCTACTCAAGTATATACCAAATTTGTAGCTGTAATTTCATCTATATACTTTCTGGTCTGCCAGATAGCAGCTTTCTGCATAGAGCAAGCTTTAAACGCTAAAACATGATTTCATTGTTATGATAACTGAATTCATAACTCATTATCAATATATACCTAGGGTTTTATTTTCATATATCAAGATTCGTAAATAATAACACCGCCAGCAAACAATGATTGAACTAATATATTGTTGATTCGATATTGACTACGTCTTATACATGTTTTGTGTATATCCATGTACTGATGTCATTCATCAACTCGATATATCCAGCACGGCTGATCTGGACAAACTTGATATGCTTCAAATCCAATACAATAACAGAAAGCAGCTTGGTAAAACTCGTGTGGAACTGTGAACATATTTTTGTTAGCGGAGAAACCACTCTCCAAGGTTACGGGTTGTAAAATACACCATCGAATTTCGATATGTATTTGGCAAATGTGATTTATACAAAAGTGTGTCGACCTTCAAATATCATGACTTATGTTACATTACTATAAATTTTGGATCGTTCTCTGAGCAATAATATTCAAATAGCTTGTCCAAAATCATTTTTATTTCCAATTTTCTTCTGCTGTTTCCCCAAAATTCACAAAGTCCACAAAATAAATATTTTCTTGAAATTCCAACAACCACTACACTTAACTTAATTTTGAATTTTACTTAGATGGAACCTAGATCTTAGACGGAACCCTTTGCTCGGGCGGCGCTTCGGTTTATTTACGCAAAAGCGACGCTGCGCGCGCAAACGCCGCCTCGAACAAAGGATAGTTGTAGACAAAATACATTTAGATATAATTCACAATCACACTTTTTCATTACAAAAACATCGTTGACTCTTAAAACAATTTGTAGATTAACAAGTACATTACAGTGGCGGATATATTGACTTGACAGGATAATAAACAATTAAAAGATACATTTTAAAGCATAACTCATATATCAATTATTACAATGTTCCAAAATCTTCAGTGATTAATAAACAGATTATTACCAATATTGTCATAAATTTATAACTGATTATCGTTAAATAACAATGTTTAAATATCTTCTGATATATTCTATAATTATACCAACAATAACGATTATATTTTCCGCTTGACTTAATTTCATTAACTGTACGATTCATCAATATTATTAAATAAAATGATAATACAATAATCTCCATTTACTAATATTCTGGGATATGAACCTGACATCTCATATGGTGGGCTGCAGGTGTTGCCAAAATAGTAATGTCAGTCTGACCGTTTATTAACGTATTAACGTAAAACCAGATTTCTGACAGGAAACTTTAGAGTTATTTCAATAATCTATGCCAATAAATTAAAGTTATGGAACACTTATCCACAGCCCGCACAGAAATAAAGAGTTGTTTAAGTGTAATTATTTATCACAAATGTGACTGACTGTTATTGTGAAAGGAAACAATCCAAACGCCATCTATTTGACCTGAATAGATTAATGATGGACATGGAGCAAGGTTTGAACATTGTAAACTTAGTTAAAGGGAATTAGCGCAACCAAATTGTCATGCAACAAAAAATATTAGCATCAATGGCTAGGTAATCTTTACTTTTAAAGTAGTTAACTAATGTAAAATATATGTAATATGTCACATATTTGATTTAGCTTTTCTTCCGTTTTCAGTTTAATCATATTTTGATGTATTCACTGTGTGTTTATAAGCAGTAAAAGTGAAAATAACAGTTACGATATTTTTTACAATTCGTCTGGACAAAAGGAACGAGTCAGCGGGCCAAAAAAGTGGGAAACACAAATGTTTTGCAACATGTTCAACTTCCAGAACGATTATGCTGTTGTTTTGAGGTCAGTTCAATTATTTGAAAACTCACAGAAATAAGTGTTGTGGGCACCCTTGTCAAAAGTATATTTTAAATGTTATTTAGATCAAACGAGTGTAAGCTTTGGGCAACATTTTAATGACATATTGGTATCTCAAACACTATTTGGGGTAGTTTTTTTTGTATATTTTCTGTATAGTCCCTCCCAAACCTTAACGCGTAATTCGACGATATGGGGCTATGATTGTTTTCACGGCTGATCACTTCATCTATCAACTCTATAAGGTGTTCCATGATGTTTATGCCAAGTAAGAATTCAGGATTTTACAACCATCCTTCCTCTGTTAAAGGCCAACACGACCAGAAGCTGGCACCTGTCTCCAGCAAAATGGTAAATCCTTTGACATCATATCATATATCCATCATCTTTTAACTTTCGATATCAAAGACGGAAGGCGTGTCGTAATGATTCGCTGTAGGAGCCGTCAAAATTCCCCGGACCAATTAACACTCTTGAATTTCGTTGTGGGTTTTGTCAGGTGCAGAGTTTCGCTGCTTGAACGTGTCAGATCCAAATGAGAGAGGTTGGGCTTAAATGCATTTTGTGACCACACTTTAGTATTCCATCTAAGGTTGTTTGATTTTATTTAAGTTTAAAGTTCTATCCAAACACTACAAACATATTTATGATCGGAACTATTAAGCCCAAATTATTGAGTTTGTTTCAGTTCATTAACAGTATGTTTAAAGTATGTTTGGAATTTTTGGATAACACTTAAAACCGACCCCATGACCATTTCGCTATTAACAAAATCATTACTAGATGGCTAAGGTGCTCTTTAAGCACAAACATCTGTAACTTGTTTTCGTATGTATAAATATATAAGTATTTATTTAATATGGACGCTATAAGTTATTCTTTAGTACAAAAATTGAATTTTATATAATGTCAATAAAACAGATTTATATAATCTGAAAAATAGTAGTATGTAGGGTAATTTGCTACTTTATCAATTAAAAAAATATCAGCGTGATGCAATAGTGTGCATGTCACACTGCTTTATATAGCGACCGCTGCTCTTTTACAAATGCCTCGCCGCTTATTTATGTAAGTGACGTCATGCACTATAGTGCGATTAAAAGGTATATGAATGTAAGTGATGCCTCTGTTCATGGTAAATAAATATAGAATATAGTTAATTGTGATAAGTTCACATGCTTCACATTCAACATGTCTTGTATACCTTTATACATATTTGCATAGAAAGTAAGGTGACTTTTTCCCTGCAACGCCGAGTGTGATCGCAATACCTGTGTTTTTTTCGTAAAAAAAAAAGATTGCATATAACAACCACCCCTTTATAAGGTGGATTATTAAAATTGTGACCTCGAAAATACATTTTTACCCAACCTTTCTACTATAGATATATATAATCTCAGATAGGACTAGGGTTGTTTAAAAAAATATGTACCGTATGTCGATAGAGAGGCTATGCAGTTGTCAAAAATAGGTTAGACTATCGTAAATGTTATGTTCACAAACCATTTACAAGCGATGTGATTGATTTAGCAATGCATACTTAAGCGTAAAACTTAATCAAAAATAGACTTATAACTACATATTTTTGGTGACATTCCGCATTTCTATGTGTATTGTCTTTATTTCACTTTTAAGGTCCATTCCTATTGTTATCAATACCTCTGCCTTGCATGCAACATGATTTTTATACTCTTTGGCTATTATGAGTACCCCGCGAGCTGTTCCTCACAAAAGCTGTTCCCCAGTAAATCCCAGCTGGCTTGGAGATTTTGAGGAATTTCGTTCTAGCTTGGAGATTTAAGCTGTTTGAGGAACACCTTTTTTGATAATTTCGCTATTTTGTGATATCTAATGAGAATAATCAATTGCAAATTGATCGTAATTCCATGCAATTGTCTTATAACATGTTATTTGTTATTAATAATAGGTTATTTAGATATATTCAACAGTTAAATTATGTCACAAGGTGTTCCTTTTCTTCTCCAAGCTGGCTAGAAAAGGAGAACAGCTCAGCTGGCTTGGAAAAAATGAACACCTTTTTGCATATTTTAAATGTTCGAAAAGGTGTATTTTGTCGTTGTTCGTCTTTGTTAAGTTGTTTCAAGGTGATTTAACAACTTTTTGAAAAATGTGTCGTGGGGTACCCTTCGGCTATGACAATGATTGAAGATGAGATATAAATTTACTGTACTAGGACGACCAATTATTATAATACGAGTGACATAGAATGGTAAGGACTAGAACGAAGAAGTTGTTTTAGTTTTCTTTCAAAGACGATTTTTTGTCACGTCCTTTTTTACTGGCCCATTTTGACCGGGGACCTAGATTGCCAAAATCGGGGCCATTATGACTGGGGACATTTTGACCGGGGAAATTTTGACCCGATACCATTTCAACGACATATTTGCATCAGCATCACCTAGTTGACAACTTATGAGCCCAAAGAATAATTAACTTTAAGGCGTAGATGGTTTTTAAAATGTTTTAAGTGACATAAAGTTCTAGTCAACTCAGAAAACTGTCGTTGATTAATTTGTTGTTCAGTGAATAGCCTGTGTTAAGTGCTATGGTAACCGTGACACCTGCCTGTCATGTGATGTAAATAAGCAGACCAAAATGGCCTTTTAGATATGATTCAAATGTTATTTAACACCGAAAGGGTGTGTTACATACCAAAGTAATGCCTGATCAGAAAAAGAGCAGTTTACCTGCTGTTCTGCAGCAATATATTGCTTCATATGAACCTAAAACACCAAAGTAAGAGCCACTTTTATAAGTCCCCTCAACATTTTCTTCTTTTATCGCCCATGAACGATTCACTTATTTGTTTGGACTGTACTCGCACTCTTCTTATCTTTAAGTACATCGATTTTTTTCCCGTTATATCAATGACATGAATCTACTCATTCAGCGGTCTTTGTCTTTATGTATGTACTTTGATTTATCGATAGAGCTAAAACATTCATGATTGAAAGTGAAACCTGTTCAACTGTTGACAATGTCTTGCCAGTATTCCTAGACTTGAGTCAAGAAACCAATGAAATGCAATTCTAAACCGATTTCGGGTAAATTTTGGTCACACATGTATGATAATGTATTGTTTAGGCATTTTCTCAAGAACGGACAGGCCGTAAGACTTAACTCGAATGTTTTGGCTAACAAATAAGCTCTGAATGTAACATTTTATTTTTCCTGTTGGTGTTGATTAATTTCCGATCACACATGCATGTTATTGCTCATGTGATAACTTGAGCACGGGGAGGCTTGGAGATTTGATGTCGGACTTAAAATGAAGCTCTGGTTCTGTAGATATTTTCGGCAAAATTCGGTTTAACTTTAGGTCGCGTACGGGCGATAATCTATTTTCACTGTTAATACAAAAACTTGATAGCAGAGAGTAATATATACTATAATGTGATGGGTATACCTTCACTGAAAATAAAGGTCGCACGAGCACCCCTCACATATAAGACACAAAGTCACACAATAAATATTTACATCCTTGCTATATTTTGGCTCAGAATAAAGCTCCGAACGGGTGTATATGTGTCTATTGATATTTTCGACAACATTTGGCAAAGAACGAGTCGAAAAAAAAAGGTTTCACTTAACAGACGATATCATAAAAGGCTAAAATGAATAGTTAAAATGTACAGCGATCGGATATTTTAAAAACTAGTTATGGCGAATTTATCTTTAAATCATGTATAGTTTCATAAACATTACCCTTTCGATATTGGGGCGGCTAGGGGTCATACATTGCATGGAAAACTTTGAAAAATACATTTTAAAAGACCTGACATTTTTTATCATGATATCACAATTCAAAAATTCAATGTGATTATTAGGCCCCAACCCCAAAGGTTGGGGGCCTATAGATTCGGGGTGTCCGTCTGTCCGTCCGTCCGTCATCGATTCTTTTCCAGGCTGTATCTTTGTAACGGATAGTCGTATAGACCTGGGAGTAGGCTCATATGAAAGGTCTTGGTCTGCAGAGGTGCCTTTTGACAGTTTTGGCCAGATTCGGCCACCGGAAATGGCCGAATTTGGCCAAAATGTCCGGAAATAGCGGTTTTTCAAAACATAGGCTTTTCCAGGCTGTTTCTTTGTAATGGATGATCGTAGAGACCTGGGAGTAGGATCATATGAAAGGTCTTGGTCTGTAGTTGTGCCTTTTGACAGTTTCGGCCAGATTTGGCCACCAGAAATGGCAGAATTTGGCAAAAATGTCCGGAAATAGCGGTTTTTCAAAACATAGGCTTTGCCAGGCTGTTTCTTTGTAATGGATGATCGTAGAGACCTGGGAGTAGGCTCATATGAAAGGTCTTGGCCTGTAGTTGTGCCTTTTGACAGTTTCGGCCAGATTCGGCCACCGGAAATGGCCGAATTTGGCCAAAATGTCCGGAAATAGCGGTTTTTCAAAACATAGGCTTTTCCAGGCTGTTTCTTTGTAATGGATGATCGTAGAGACCTGGGAGTAGGATCATATGAAAGGTCTTGGCCTGCAGAGGTGCCTTTTGACAGTTTTGGCCAGATTCGGCCACCGGAAATGGCCGAATTTGGCCAAAATGTCCGGAAATAGCGGTTTTTCGAAACATAGGCTTTTCCAGGCTGTTTCTATATAACGGATGGTCATATAGACCTGGGAGTAGGATCATATGAAAGGTCTTGGCCTGTAGATGTGCCTTTTGACAGTTTTGGCCAGATTCGGCCACCGGAAATGGCCGAATTTTGCCAAAATGTCCGAAAATAGCGGTTTTTCGAAACATAGGCTTTTCCAGGCTGTTTCTTTGTAATGGATGGTCATAGAGACCTGGGAATAGGCTCATATGAAAGGTCTTAGCCTGTAGATGCGTCTTTTGACAATTTCCGCCAGATTCGGCCACCGAAAATGGCCGAAATCGGCCAAAATATCCAAAAACTGCGTTTTTTCTTAACATAGGCTTCAGACTGTTTCTCTGTAACGATTTGTCGTAGAGACCTGGGAATAGGCTCATGTGAAAAGTCTGGGCCACCGGAAATGACCGATTTTGGCCAAAATGTCCAAAAACAGCGGTTTTCGAAACATGAGCTTTTTAAGGCTGTATCTTTGTAACCGATGGTCGTAGATACCTGGGAATAGGCTCAAATGAAAGGTCTTGGTGTGTAGATGTGCCTTTTGACAGTAACGGCCACCGGAAGTTGGCCAAAAATGCCCAAAATCTTGGATTTTCAAAAACATGGGCATATACGAGATAGTCAATACCCCTTCGAATCGGGGGGCGGTTGGGGCCTTTTCGTGTGACACAAATACTTCCTTGTGTGTTGGTAGACCAGTAAATCGGACGTATTGTTTCATTTAAGTCATTATGTCATATTATATACAAGCAGAGAATAGCAAATTGTAAAAAAAAAAAAAAAACAAAAAAATGCTGGCAACTTGATAAAGTAGACCGGCCCGAAAGAATGCCCGTCGCATTGAACACAAAGAAATAAAAATAAATTTAATCTTAAAAATACTGCCGGCCCGTCGAGCCGGCAGTATTTGAAAATCTACCGACCCGAGGAAATAACTAATGGCCATGGACCAGTGGACTATTACTTTTGCTATTCTCTGTACAAGGATAATTCAAGCGTGTGCCATGTGCGCTATGACACAGATTTCCTGTATGTCGTACACAAATAACTGCGCCGTAATAATAATATCATAAAGATGGCGACTAGGAGTACACACAAAACATCACATGTGCGCCATTTCTTTCTGTGTATGTTATTTCATTTGCGAAGATAAACCATTGCGGTAAATTTAATTTTGATTGATAAGACTAAATTTCAATAATTCTTTATTGTCTTTTTCTCTCATTTCACGATGCAATGTATTACATATATAGTAAATAAAAAATATGAAACTGTTTAAAATTTTAACTTGATCTCCTTCAACGACCAATTTATGCCGAAGATAATAATATGAATTATATGCCTAATACTTCATTCCAAAATATATATCAACACCTACCAAACAGTATTTGTATTATTACCGCTGTAATTCATTCCATTATTTTTATTCCTGTTTACTATATTTGTCTCAATTTTATACTCATAAACTGCCAAAGCTGTTCTATTTTTAAGTTTTTCATTGTTACCGGATGTTGTATTATCATATCTTACACATGGATGTGTATTTGGTGATGCTTATTAATTTTTCACATCTTGATGTTGATTTTTCACACTTGAACACGAGAATAATACAGATTTGTACAAGGAGTAACCTCACTTACGAGGTTATACTCGTACGTTTGATGAATAAATGATAATATTTACATCAGCTTTTGAAATACAGAGCGTAGCTGGTCGAAACCTAATTTTTCCGTAGTTACAATATTCTGAAGTGGGTTAGCCTTGTCCCGCTTAGCGTTAACATCATATTCATATACTCTGAATATCAGTTTTGCAAATCGACATAATTATATAGAATGGATAAATTGATCAATATCTTAAATTTAATTGAGGAAAAAGAACCGACTGTATTCGGTTTGAAAAACAAAAAGTCTTCAAAGAAGGCCAGGTATTTTTCTACTATATATAGGAGGGTTTATAACAATGATAATTTGTACTGAGCAGAAGCTCTTCAAGAATTAGTCGCATTATCGATTTACGACCATTTGATATACACTGTATTACCGTTGCATACACTTAACGAGGACATTATAATGTCACAATGAATATTGTGTATTTCGATATAATCATCTGAATATTAAGCAAAACATATAAATTTGACAAATATAACGTCACAGGAAATATATCATGAGCCAAGTTCTGGTATTCACTTTTTTTCTTTTTATATCATTTAAGAAATATATTGATTTAAACACATATATTTGCCCAATAAAACTTTACAGCACTATTTCATCAGTTCTGTTATAATCCTGTGTCATTTTGCAGCATTTGATAAATAGATCATGTATAATTAAATATATTGATATATACTATTTTTTGATTATCCATTTTCGATTGTTTATAATGCAGTGTAATATTTGGTTTAGATTACTTTAATGAAATCTTCCAAAGATTAACTGTATGTTCTTATTGTGTCTTATACATAATAAGTAGCACTATATCGAACTAACAAGTGAATAGATTATTATTTGGACATATAAAATCATACTTAATTCGAAATACATTTTTATATGCAAGTACCGTAAACTAGATTTACACAAACCCATCTAAACCAATAAATCAACACGTTTGTTAACAATCAACAAATTACAACTCAACTCCATTTATCTTCGTTTCTCCCTTCCCACAGAAAGAAGACTCCGCCGAAGTCGACCTCTCGTCCCTCCCACGATCAGCGCGGCGAGAGCGGGTCACGTGGTCGTCACTATGGCAACGACCGGAAGGAGCAGCGCACGAGGAGCCCGCCGCGCATGCTCATGTCGCGCGAGAAGACCATGGCCGACTCGGAAAAGAAAAAGCAGGTCGGTTGATTGGATAAATTTGTTTGATAGTCTTGATTTCGCCTTGATCATATACATTGAATATTACATGTCGATGAACGAAAAATGACAAATGCCAGTGTGTCACCTTCTTAAAATCATGACTTGTAGGTAGGTGGATTGGATCAGTTTTATTAAGCAAAGGCTAATTTTAATGTTTAAATGTTAAAATTACCGGTATAAGATGAAGCTTATTTTTTTCTTGATATTATTAACATATACAGATAAACGAAAAGAAAAAAAATCTAATGTTCTAGATGTCATGACCGAACCATGTATAGAGCAATTCAATGCTATGCCATGTATTTATTTCCGAAATAATCACTTGTTTTTCTTTTTTTTTCAGGCTCAGATCTGGATACAACAGGGGACCTTTTGTTATTTGTTTAACGAATCTTACATTTGTATGTGTCTATTGATGTTCAAATCAAAATATTATTATGCATGATATTTTTTCTTGCCAAACCGGAACCGCGCAGCTTTCCGAAACCAGACTTTTGAAAAATATATATTGTTTGCTACAAAATCATGTCTGTTCGGAATCAACTTTCGACTATTTTCTATATGAAAGTTTTCTTCTATCACATAAACGCATTAACTGTAGACACATTATTATTAATATTATTCATGAAGGTTTCAACTTGGATAAGTATGTAATCATAATGTACCCCTATATGTGAATCATGTTACCTTAGTCTTAGTCTTAGTCCTAAACAATATTTCCTAAATCGCATTTATATATTTTGTTTGTGATTTGAATTGTCTAATGCTGAGGAAAAAAGGAAAACACATTTTCATGAAGATTTGTTATGATATGTTTACGGTATAGTCGACCGATGGAAGGCACATGATTAAAATAGCCAAGTTTGAAAAAGAAAATTCGTTGGGTATTCATGTTTTAGAACGACATGATTAAACTCTTAAGATTTAAATTATAAAATGCAGCCATGTCCCTGGGACATATATCACATCAGCCACGATTATTAAAACCATTTCTTTAGCACTTGCCGTTTTAAGTTTCAGTGGGCCCCACTTTTCTGTCGGCGGGCTCGCGTCGCACCAGCAGCCCATATCTCATTAGTGTAAAATGACATGCATCTGTCTGTGAGCAAACTGCATTAGATATGACTCAACTCATCCCGGGGTTTACTCTTTACTAAAGCCCCTAACAAGGATCGATAGAGAGCGGCAATGGGGGAGGAAGGGGGCGCTTTTTAATGTGTATAGAAATGATTGCTATACGAGGGATTTGTTGCCTACAACTGTACGAGAATTAATGCAAATGGCAATTGATGTATTTATATGAAATGAGGGATGAAGGAATCGATCGAGAAACGCCAGACTTGGAGGCAAAAGCTTTCAATGACGAGCGGACGAGAAAAAGCGCCCTAAGCCTATAGCACAATGCTTCATTTGTGTTGCTTCCCCAACTGTAATGAAACCTGGCCGACGCGGCACAAACTTGCCCAAGCTCGCGCCAGCCACCAAACCGTCCATATGCGCCATTCATTTATGATGGGACTGCTTTTTGTGCTGCTCGTAAATTTCATTAAATACACTGGAATTAGTTTATAAGTCACTTGAAGTAATTTCGATGCATCCTCTATATGATGTAATGATGTTAGGGTGCCCGTTTTTTTGTCTTTTTTTCTCTTTTGTTTGTAATTTGAGCGTCCTTTAAAGCCATCTTATCGTTTAGATGCCATATATCTCTTTCATGTTTAAGGGTGCTATATCATTCGTTTTTGGAGGTCGCTTTCGTTAAAACCTATGTTCAACTTGGTGCCTTTGACAGACGAACGTTTTACGACTTAAGCCCAGGGAGCTAGAGCCTGACTACTTAATTACATATTTACGTGTTAACTATACATTCTTTGTTTCAATGTGTCTGAATTTTAATTTTAGTGTTTTTTTCTCAAAGACGATAGGGCGAAAGGTCACTTACAGGTTTAACGTGAACCAAGATTCAGGGATGGTACTTCTTGGATTTCATAGATAATATAACAGTCACAATGGGCTTAATTTTAGGAAGTGGCTTCGTATCACAGATTTGGTTGAAATAAGATAAAACCATTAAGACTCTATTAGCCTCATCCTTCGGTAGAACCGTGCGACGTTATCCATCTGTCTGTCTCAATCCGCATTGACCAATTAAGAAAATTCTCTGTCTGGAAGCCGGATTTTGACTTTCTATCCCCTTATATAGTCATACCGGTAAGCAAATAATCAAATCAGTGGTTATTTTATCTAAAATAATATCAATTTATATTTATAAGTCGTTGTGATAAGTCAGTCGTAAAGCAAATGTCCCAATTTACAGAGCCTTAATCATGGCGTTATGGCGGTGACGCCGTATAGAAGCAGCGTAATGAATCATGTTTGAACGTGGCATCCTGTCGAGGCATCCAATTTGGCAGCTCATGCCATAAATTGGGAGAATTTCTCACTCTTGCAAATGGCTGCTACTGCTTTCAAGGGGGGCTAGGAGTCGAGTGGCTAGAAATTACAGGCGAAATGTGGCGTGTCGTAAAAGGGGCACAGATAAATCAGAACGGCGGCAGCGGCGGGCGATATTTTATTTTTACCTCGCAACCAAATCACGCACATATTGACCATTGGACTATTTCCATTTGGATTGCATCGGGGCGCCAGGGCTTTGGTCTACTTTTCTATGGAGCGCCGCTTTATCCATTTAACCCTGCAGATATCAATCTTTAACGTTTTTTACCACTAGCAATTTCGTCACCTCCGAATGCTTTTGGCTCTTGATTAAAAAAAAAGCAAAAAGAGTTGCTGAGTAAATTGGTAACTTTGTGAGACCTGAGTTTGTTCCTGGTATGTGTCAGCTTTATTTGGTTTGTCATTAATGTGCTCTCTGATCGAATTGTAATCGATTTCTCCCCGGCATTTCTCAAAAGAGAAAACTGTTTGTCGATAGTGTTTAGAAAGCCGCCTTTCTGGTTTGACAGTCTGGGCATGTACTGACAAGTTCGCCCGGGTAGCACACGCTTCGATTTCTATCATAACCCCACAAGTTTCAAACATATATGCGATGACTACATATGCCTAAATCTGTATGTATCTAAAACTGAAAGTTTATCTTTGACCCCATCCCGGATGGTTCACTAAAAGCAACGTCATTTTTAAGAACGAATCCACACAATGTGAGGTGAGGGTATTGGATCAACGCAAATTCTTTCCATATTTACGTGTATAACCTTATTGTTCGTTGTTTTGAATCATATAAATGATAACTTTCGTTAAATATTTAAATTTTCTAATGATGTGCGTATGTTTTTAGAATTTATATAAGGACTTCTGTTGACTCTCTCTTCCCTTATGTAGCAGCAAAATACGAACCATTAATAAGCCATAAGAGTCGTAAGCCGCTGTCATCGGCACAGGAAACACGTGTCTCGCTATGTCGCATCGCGCTGGCACCTAGTCTGTCATCCTCGCTCATTCTCCGCTGCTGCTGCTTTTTCCTGTGCATAGCCACGTCAAAAAAGACTGTCCGCTTCGTCCGACGCTGAATTTAGATCGAGGGTTTTAGGTTGTTGATGTTTGATAACTATTTCAAATAAGCATATGTTTTTTTCTCAGACTCATTCATAACTTTTTCGTGAAAATACATTCTAATTGAATGTCATTTTGATGGATGCAAATATTTATACAAGCACATTTTTGTAAAAATGGGCTATTAAAAATTCAGACTAATATAGTATTTGTTGGAAATTTATAATATCATATTTTATAAAATGCCATTAGCATGTAGGTGCAGGCACCGGAAAAAGGCAGAATGTGCTTGGAAGTGTTTTATAAATATTGATTTTTCACCTTTCCAGGGCAAATATGAATTGCATTTTTTGCTGTTGACAGTCGCAGAAAAAAGTTGTAAGCAAACATTAATAAAACTGTTCCATAAAACTCGAGCAACTAATGGTGAATCGAACCACTTGTATCGGGGAGAGCTAAGCAAACAGAAACTCGAATTATGCTTTGGGGACAAGAACGGGTATTGATCGAATAGAAAGAAAGCTTTAATTATAACGTAAACCGATTAATTTAAAGCCATCTTCGTTTTGTTCATGAGGCTTTTGCTTAGAAAGCTCATTTCCCCCGAGCTCATAAAGCTCTATATGTCAAACTCGGTCATGTTTTCTTAGGGAAATCTCACGGAACAAAAGAAATTTCCATTACAAATACACATGGGCCATTTTAGGAGCTTTAGAAAGACACCCGTTTTTGTGCGAATCTTCATCATTTTTCTGAGGCACAAATTCGAGGCTTTGTAGACCCTATTCAATATTGTCATGTTGGTATTAAATGAGCTGCATATAAACCGTTTTCTTCATTTTTTCGCTGCTTTGCTTAAATTGCTGTATATGCGGGGTGTGATTTGTCCCACCCCTATGGTCTCCCGTCCTTGCGTCGTTACTATTCTTGACGTCTTAGCTGGACATTTTCTTCAGTTTCCATTGACAGGTCAATATTCTCATTGAATCGAGATAAGACAAATTAAGAAAAACAACAATTTAAATATGTTTTTCTATGATATTTAAGAGGAGATAATTAAAGCGTTTCAACGTAAAAAAGAATATCATTACCAATGTCGGTTTTTTGTCAAATTCAAATATAGGCCAAGGTATCTTTCGAAAAAAAAATTGAAAAGCTAGTTACTATTAATCTCCATGGAACAAAATATTGTATTAAGTCAAATTTAGTTACCTATTAATATATATTTCATTCAGATGCACAATCTGTCAAGTCTCTTAGACTTCGTATAGATTTCAATTTAAGATAGTGCTAACACAGACTTTGAAAATGTAAACCAGACTTCAAAGTGTAAAATGTAAGACGTATGTAATACGGTTATTCCATCTCTCTTAAAATCATATATTGTATGTTGATTTTCTTAGCCATTAATAATGATATCAATTATTCTGCATAGTATTACCGTGGTATTTTCTGAATTTTGCCCAAAATATAGAAACGGTTAGGAACAATGTTAAAAAACCTGATAGAATTCTATCAATTTTTTACTGATATTTAATTGCAATGAAACAAAATGCAACCGATTTTATCAGGGATGTCCCTTCATTTATATGTGCAATAAAAATCATGCACGGTATTAATCATCGTATCGCATAAAATGGCCAGGCTCAGATAACTTGACAGTTGAAAATGTTTTAATGTCACTGACGTGTGAGAACATTTGAAGCATTGAAAACGATTCTTATCAAAATTATTCATCATTTGATACAACTACAAATGCGAAATGTTTTTTTGTTATCATCACTTGGTGGTCAAACTCATTACTGTTCACGAACACTGTCCGCGTCTTAATAGAGTTGCTGCAATTTAGAAGTTACACAAAAGGAAAAGGGCATGACATTTTGCCAAACGCTGTGTCCCAGACCAGTCGTGACCCCTACGCACATACATCGCAATAAAAGCCCCGCGCCTACAGGAGCCTGGGAATTCGCTGCTTCATTATTGTGTTAAAAGGGGTGTCATTTTGAAAAGAGGGTCTAGTTCAAATTTGGAAAACGCGCTGTAGAGATCTTCATTTAAGGCTAAATTGCCTGAGGATGATAAGAGTCTTTTTTTGTCGTTGTGTAAAGTTAACTTATAATTCACGTGTTAGTGGAAAAGAGTGAAGAAATATTGCAGTATTGTAACCTAAAAATTTGAATAAGTTTATTTGAGGATTATGAAATCGAGTAGAAATGGAATGCAACATGATGGATTGTTTCTTATTGGAGATATAGCGTCTGTGCTAAATTGTGTCAATACAATGATCATAAGCTGCTTCTAAAACCTGCGCCGCTAATCGAAGGGGCTTTGTGCAGGAATTCATCAGCCATATGTGGTTTAAATTACCCAACATATGTTAAAAAATGCCTCCTCGCAAATACCCAATTTGTACCTAAAAGCATGGCAATCGACAACACAAGGCCATTCTGTCTGATGGGGCGAAAAAAGGACAAACTTGCATCAAGACCATTGCGATTGGAATAAGTTTGGCTGTGGCGACCAGGGGTGTTTTTCTGCGATCACCACAATGATTGAGAGATGGCGATGTGAGCGCTGGAGGAGACGGGAGTACACAGGAATTTCATCAAATATTAACGGGCAATTTTTGTCGGTTGTGTGTGCCATCGCGAAATATATTGGATTGTGGAAACCCCCACTGAAAGCTAGCTGACTGCCAAATTGGATTACAATATGGCAGTGTGCAGGTTTAACATTTGGCAAGATCATATTTGTGCATTAATGTACGAGCAGCAATCCAGTTAGAGCATATGTATGGAGGCGCCGACCGGGGGCAAGGACCTATTTGTGGTTAAAACACGAGGTAAGGGCTCAATTATTCATTACAATATATATTCGCTTAAGTAGTTGTTTACTTATTAAACGATACTTCATAATCATAAACATCTAAAAGATAGGTTTAAACGTGTGAAACAAATCTGAATTATATTATTGCAATATAGACTACATGTTGTATAGGATATTGCTATACATAAATATCTTTATTTAATTCTGAAAAAAAAAGTTTCACAGTACTGCAATTGATCACAACTTGATTTAACTTCCCCTACATTTCCAGTTTTTCATACCCGGTTAAAGTGTTAAATTCGACCCTTTTGTTTTTGACGATGAAACAAGTATTGGTTGACTTTCGTCTGAATTGATGCTTTAACCTGATAAAGTTAACAAACGCATTCATTTTTTATCCCTTGATTTTGAATAAGTGCATGAGAAACTTTGATATTTTCTTGAAACCAGTATGAAATATCGTCAATTAATTGTCGTATAAAGGAAACCAGATATATGACACCATTTATAAAAAAAATGTGAAAACCTCTTAAAAAGAGATAGTCTAACGACACGGGAGACATGTATTGTAATTCGTCAAAAGAATGGCTAAAATATATCAGATGGGACCTTAACCTTCATTGTATTGTCACTCCGGGTGGGGGTCAAGACATTGAACGCAGGGTGAACTATTTTCTATTTTTCTTTTTTTTTATCTGAAGACCATTAATCAACTGATGCAGTAGCCGGTTGACTTGATTCAAATGCTGATTCGGTTAGGGTCATGTCTGCCTTTACATTATGTCAAATACCTTTTTTATATGTTTTTTTTTAACGTCTTGGAAGGTTTGATATGGACTAAATGAGAGTTTTGATGAGTTTTATCAAATTTTATTGAATCTAGTCGGTCGTAGAATTATATTAATTTTTGTGGTTGAAGGGGCCGAACTGCCGACGTTCTAAGAACCGAGGTGTCCTGCCTAAGGCACCGACTTGTCTTGTTTTTCGAAGGGCCGAAGTTGCGGTGGCCGAAGTGTCCAGTCCCCCAATAAAAAGATACTAAACATGAAATATTACTTGGGGACAATCAATTAGAAACCTCATTACAACTCTAAAAATCGCTAAAGTAGACCAAGGCGCTTCTCAGGTTACCAAGACATCACATTAAACTACACACGAGTCTAAAGTTTCAAGTCGCCTCACATGACACGTGGAAAAGCATGGACGACGGGGATATGCGCATACCTTTACTGCCAATAACTCTCTTTCTGCGAATAAGGTCCTTTTCCTAAGTTGGTCATCTCTTTGTTCATTTTCTGTTCACATGAATTGCGTTTTTTGTAAGGACTCGTTGATACTTATATATTGTCTTGGTCTTAGTTTCTTTGCTGTTAATGGCTTATCGTGTGTTCTGGTACATTTTGGATTAAGTTTCTAGTTAATCTTTGCCGCATAACTAATAAACAAACGATGTTTTAGATATGTAAATTCACCTGAAAAAGTGCTAGATTATAAAGTATGACGCTCGTTCAAGCATAAATAATTGCATTATTCTTTCCGCTCTATGTTTCTGTGTATGGGTCTTCCTTCTAATGTCTCTTCCTTTATGACCTTGAGCGTGAAGGACATCCGTTTTTGGCTCAGTTTTTATAGTATTCAATTTTAGACTTTTTACAGCTTTTTAAAACTTTAAAAAGATAAAATTGTCATAAACTTTAATGTCTATGTGTTTTGTACTGCAACGGTACAACGCATTTGTGGCATATAAGATGTGTTCAAACGCGGCTCTTTGTAAAGGAAATATTGACAAGATGTTCGCGAACTGACATTTCGACTCAAAGGGAAAAATGATCGATCGTGTAAAAAAAATAAACTCTTACTTCATTTTAGCCTCTACCGACTTCATCGTATGTTTGAATGCATTGTAATATGTTATAAGTATGGGGTTATTGATCAAAACATGGTGCACAAAAATTGATTGCTTTCGAAAAGGGCAGAAGATACCGTACATAGTTTCATTGATTGCTTTGCCTTTTATGGCAGATATGATGGATACACTCGACAAAATTAAATTGCATCGCTGTTAAAGAAATGCGCATGAATCAAACTCGATATTTCATGATAACCTTTAATAAAGAAATGCGAAAAAAATATCAAATTAAAGAGCGGTGATTATAAACATAAAACGATTTGTATCAGCTACTTTTTATTACAAAACGACTACTGTAAGCAATAAGATACAAAGGCATCGAACTTGTGTTGCATAAATTACATGTTGGGGACATGTTTTTTACTGGCAATTCAGAAAATATTTAAACCGAATTTATGTACATTTGTGTATCAAAGAAAACTTCGTTATAGAAAATAGACAATACATGTATATGAACACTGAGCAAATTGTCATTGAATTCATAATACTCAGCGATACGTAAGTTACAATTACGACAACAGATGAGAACAGACATGAGCAGCGTTTTAGCATATTCTAATATAAATCGCATATACATGTAGTTACATATAGCTTACTATCACTGAGTGGGGTATTTGTAGAATGGTTGCCTATAGATACCAGTGGCCACATGGGTCATGGAATCAATTCATTAGTTACTGTATAATTCATTATCATCCAATGCAAGCTATTTATCTCACTCAGATATTTATATTCATCCTACTTAATTGACGATTCTCCAGAGATATGTTGCATATGTCGGTGATCGGGTTTAGCCATTTGTTATTGCTCCCAGAATAAACCTTGTAACGCAATGTCAGTGACGTTGGGTTGCGTGTGAGCATACAATCACTTGGATTCAGTCCATGACACCGCATCTTTGTCATTGGGATGCCCTTCTTATGGTTATCAGAGTATCTGCTGATGCTACCTGTGTCTTGTATGGTGCCAACTCTAAATCGTATTTGTTTTGTTGTAGGATATTTTAGTCTTAAAGACGAACCCTTTTTGATTGCAAACTCTTTTCACCATTGATAGAACATTATGCATAACATCATCCGGTCTCATCGCTTATATTGAGGAACTGAAATGGTACAAATGTAGCTCAGATCTTGAGCCATATACAGTTCTAGCATCAAGCATAGATTTTCCACTAAATGTTACTTATTTATGCTTTTCTTGAATATTCAAATTTTCAACTGAATAACCTATAAAGAAGCCTAGAACCTTCTTTGAAGATCGCCTCGTGTCTTCATAGAAATCTTAGTATACACCCATAAAGCCGATCACTCATATTAAGCTGACGAATTCGCTTGTCCTCAGGGCCGACGTTGTTCCCCGGTATGAACCACTAAATCATTAGGGCGCGTAGATCGTGTGAAAACTATTAGACGATACCTTCGTTTTTACAGCAGCCCCCATTACTTTCCGGCATTTTATACCATATTTTTGTCAACCGAAAAGTGTCATTTCGACCACTCGCGTTGATGCATGAGGGGTATACACCCTTACTGCTGTGGGTCTTTCAAATGTCACCCCTGTTCAACCGGTCCATATTTTACTACTTTTTCATAATTGGAAAACACAATTTTACAAGACCACTTAACGATTTCTTTAGATGTGGAACGTCAAGCCCCTGCTATCAGTTTCATCTCGTACTTTGATGGCAACTTGAGGTATGTAAACTCTGTTAACATTTCAACAGCCCTTGTCGTTTCTTTTGACGTACGAGTATTTCAACACCCTTTCTTCCTATGTAATATACGGTATCCGCCCAAAAAGTTTCCGCCCAAAAAGTTTCCGGCCATAAAGTTTCCAAAATTGACAACATGGGACAAAAAGTTTCCATCCAAAAAACGTGCTTTAATAAACAATTTATGCAAAAAAGGTTTATTATCCCCCGTGAAACGGAGGGATATGGGGTTGAGCTTGTCCGTCTGTCCGTCCGTCTGTCCGTCCGTCTGTCCGTCCGTCTGTCTGTCCGTCCG
>LQRL01144988.1:1573-12139 GCA_001703475.1 Hydroides elegans | reverse complement strand
ATGGGGGGCGGGGGGCGGGCAGATATACTAACATATAATAACTTCCAAGGGAGAGGGGGTGGGAGGGGGGGGGGTTGTTGGCAAGGAATGCAGCTTCCACATTGACCACATTTTTCATATATCATATGCATATTTGTACCGGATTGCAGTCATTTATTTATAGAATTTAAAAAAGAAACACAATATGTTTTTTTTAAACAAATGGTATGGTCTTTTACATTTCATGCTTTTTAATTTTTTTATTCATTTATGTCTTTTCATCATTTTTTTCATCCTATGGTTTATTAACGAGGCATCAAAGAACTATAAGGGACTGACCACATCGGAAGCCAAAAATGCGACCTGTGTATAAAAACGCGACGCTCGTCTATATTATGTATGCACAATATTATAGATAGAGATAGAAATTAGAATGATTTGGCAAGATTAAAGGGTAATGCGTCACTCATATGTGTTGCGCCACCCAAACATTGTTATGTTGTGTTTTGTCGAGTGAATGATTGTTTTGTCGAATGTATGAATGTCTGGAAGAATGCGAAGTGACGCACAGCGTGTTTCAATGTGTCATGTTATATAAAACAAATTCAAATAAAAATTTCAAAAAAAAAAATGAAAACGTTTGATGTTTATCGACGTCTGTAATACACCATTTATCAGACGTCTTTAGGACGTGGTATTTATATCGTCTTAATGACGTTGAATATCGAACGTCCGCTTGATATTGGAATGTAACATAGTATTTTATTTTGGTCGAGAAAAAATATCGACGTCCTTAATTATGACCCCTTTAAAAGACTAACTTACTGAAAAAAACTTACTGATTAAGAGCATCACGAATACCCCTGCAAAAACTAAAATTATAATTTGAGTAATTTGAGACCATTTGATATAAAACGTGGTTCAATTTCAAATTGGAATATGATAGTTCAGATAAATATCTATCATATTGTTCATAGATATGTACATACATGTATATGTAATTCATGCAAAAAAAGTTTTATGTGTACTAGAAATGTGCGAACAATAAACCAATAGTGAGAAAGGAATTTCCAACAAACGTCCCTTAGCGGACCACTTTTTGCCTGCGTAATAATAGTCGTAACGCACGTTTTTTAAGTACGTTCCTTGCATGTCAGATACTAACGGCGAAGTGACGTCTATAATTTAATCCGGCAAAGGGCTTGGTCACACTGGACGCGACACGCGACAACATACTTATTTGTTCTTTATGAAATTTGCGATTCTTTGTCGCCTGTTTTATAAAGAACATATAAGTATTTTGTCGCGTGTCGCGTCCAGTGTGAACAGGCCCAAACTTTCATACGGGCGCAGCAGTTGTAGTAAATATGACTTTAGGGAACAAACGCGAGAATTATAGTTCCATTTTTCCGTTTAAAACATAGCTTGTTTGATGCAAATTTAGCGAATTTAATTCTGGGGTGCACAATGGCGACCCTGGAACCAAAGTCGGCATCCCTCTTAAACCAATCAATTTTGAGAGAACCTGACAGAAATGGCCAAATTTCTTCGGGAAAAGTGTCAAACATTGGTCCAAAAACTAAACATATGTCAAAAGAAAAAAGGGAGAACAGGGTAATCTATGCATCAAGATCAAGAATAAAACCTGAAAAATCATTTTTATGGTTTTTCATATGCTTATAATTTAATGATTAGTACGAAAATGTTTTTAATGTTGAACACGCTACAGAAAAATGGGATAAATTGCAAAGAAAATAAAGGATATAATAAGGTTCGAAGACGTTCTCAGGTCAATGCGTTGACTTTAATACGTACGTGTGTTGCGTTCCAATGTGTCTACCCGAACCAATGTGTCTACCCGGCTGTTTCGAACCAATATGTCTACCTGATCGTGCCAATGTGTCTACCCGAACCAATATGTCTACCCAATCGTGCCAATATGTCTACCCGTTCTTTATAAAAAATCCAAGCGAGTTATGGTTATAAATCAAGATCGGAATACAATTATGCTAATATCATCTCTCCGTGATATTTTGTAGTTTAAAGAAAATGAAAAAATATATATACGGAATATAAATGTCTGTTCATGCAAATGCAAAATGTGAAAAAGCAATTGAGCAGCCTACTTGATGCGATTGTAACAATTAGGCGTATATATCAAACTATCTGCCTTATGATAACATTAATGATATTGATTGTCAATATCATTATTATTGATCCTTTTATCATTAGAATGCTCACAATAAATTGCAATTATTTATGTTTATGTTACTATTTAGAACTACTTATTAGTGATGAAACAATAATTGATGTTATGAAAAAGAAAATAATCATTATTATCATTACTGATACAATCATTAATTTCCTCTCTATCATAACAATAATATTATGAATATTGTGACAAATAATAAATATTGTATTATTGTTTATTACAATAAAATGATATTTATGATATTTATATCGGTAATAAAATAATAATTAAAATGACGTTACTACAAGCATTGCTTTTACAATATTAATTACTATAAGTGACTGTTGGAACAATGACTCCCCCCACATGAACACGAGGATTTTCGGTGTATTACTTGCGGGCTATACACCGATTTAAAAACAAAACACCTGGGTGTGGGTTATACACCGGTGCGGGTAATACACTGAATTCGAAAACGCTAACGCCTAACGCTTAGCTTGAATACCCGAATATGCATGTCTTTCGGATTAATTAGCAAGTGGGGTTTTGGTGTTTCACAATCAGTGGATAAGTGAGGCATTGAGAAAAGTGAGCGACACTGATTACAAAGTGAGTAATACTGGGTGACTCATGGGGTTTTATGCTTTGTAAAGCCTTATCATGTCCAATGCAGAATATAATTTGGGGTAATGGTATAGGTGCGAGGACAGAATCCACGGCGGACAAAATCCCTTGCGGACAAAATCCCCGCGATTTGGTCAGCTAGGACAAAATCCCCGCGATATTTTTGACGGGGTGGACAAAATCCTCGCGCTTGACATATTTTAATTTTTCAACAATTATTACTTCTTTGCGCTTCAAATATAAAATAAGAATAGGTATAATGCTATTACACTAAGCCATAAGTTCTACAATGTGTTACACGTTCCGCATTTGTTGTGATCGGATTAAGGATCAGTGTATGTGTATGTGAGGAGCTTCGTATTTTAATGCATGCTTTATCATATAAAAGAACACTATAGATGAATCCACCTAATCCGATCACAGTAGCAAACACGATCTGCTATAACATGAACAGTGTATTACTCAGTATATAAGCTTTACTTATTTTTTTTCATTTTATCTGTTAAAAATATTAATATTTTAATAAATTAAGATTGCGGGGATTTTGTCCACCCCGTCAAAAATATCTCGGGGATTTTGTCCTAGCTGACCAAATCGCGGGAATTTTGTCCGCAAGGGATTTTGTCCGCCTGGGATTCTGTATGGGATGATTTATGGGTCGTCAAAAGAGGTGAACTTTGGGAAAAGTGATTTTCTTTAATAATGAGAAATCATGATAAATGTTTCGGTATTTCACTGCTTAGTATAGAAATTATTTCACTGAAAATCGACATTTTTTCCAAATATTGAGAGCGCGGGTTATACACCGATGCGGGTTATACACCGATTCAAAAACATGTTCGTTCAATTTTGGGGTACGGGTTATACACCGGTGCGGGTAATACACTGGTAATTACGGTACATAAAACTCTAAATTCGTAAGAAGGGAGTGTTCATGTTTGTACAAAAAAGGGGGGACGTTCATGGTTACCGTTCTTTGTAGTATTAAAGGTATAATTACCAATGACTATTAGTATTTTAACTTTTAATTTATCTATTATGCTTTTATTATTTTGTCATTATCCGTTAAGTGACCTCAGCTATTACTTTTTTTTTGTGAGCACAGAATAAATTAAATTGCATAAAAAATAGTCGAATGTAAAATAAGTAAAACTATTTAGAAACATAAAACTAATATAACCATGAAATATCTGTTAACCAAACGAATTTCAAATTGTGCCTACAACACCATCTTTTAGCATATATTAGAATTGTGTATGAGTTTTAATGCTGATACAACCGAAACAAGTAGATCAGTGAACTTGATAAAATCCTCCGCTACTTATACAACAGTTGAAATCCGAAAAAAACAGAGGAAATCAATTAAGAACATCAACAACAATCCATCCAACGTCTTTCTCACAACGTCTTTCTAACAACGTCTTTCTCACAACGTTTTCCTTAATATTTCTAGTCCTCAAAACATCACGATATACGAGTAATTTTTCTTTATGTGCCAAGTCCCAAAAATCACCCTTTTTTAAAAATCGCCAAAATTACAATTTTTGAGACTTTTCAAAAATAATACGCCTATGCACAGCTCCAATATGTGTTTGTTCCATGTGCCAAAGGAAAATAAAATCCATCAAGGGATAAGCGAGCACTCGTCCGTACAAAGTAGTGCACCTAGGTGTCCACAGACAGACAGACAGACGGACAGACGGCCAGACGGACACACGGACAGACGGACAGACGGACATGGTACATTGGTCTTATAATTCCATTGAACGTATAAAACACTTGAACTTTTTTTGATAGCTCAATTATTTGTTGTAGTGACGGACGGACAGTACAAATACTATAGTCCTCCGCTTCGCGCTAACGCGGCGCGGAGGACTAATAACGTTGAGGCATATTTAAGCGAGATGTTTTATATAATGGAAACAGTTTAGCTATGAATATTTAGAATTCATATTAAAGGTGGGTAGACAAATTGTTTCGATCGGGAAGACACAATCGTTTAGGGTAGACATATTGGCACGATTTGGTAGACATATTGGTTCAGGGTAGACATATTGGCACGATCGGGTAGACACATTGGATCGGGTAGACACATTGGCACGATCGGGTAGACATATTGGTTCGAAACAGCCGGGTAGACACATTGGTTCGGGTGGACACATTGGCACGCAACATACGTGATTATAATTATAATAAGGCATCACTTTGTCGAGTTGACATATTTTTGACAGAACAACCTCTTCGCCCAATCGAACGCAACACTTTCAAGCCAAAATGAAAATGTTTTTTTTGCCTTTTTTATATGAAAATGTTGTGAAAACAAGAGTACTTCATCATATGAAGGGTTGCGTATTACAAATTATGTCTAAAAAATCAAGCCCACCCCTCCTAAAGTCAACGCATTGACCTGACAACGTCTTTGAGCCTTATTATTTCCTTATTTTCCTTTATTTTTCCAATTTTTATGCAGCATATACAACTTCTAAAACGCGGGCTTTTTGCTAATTTTCACTCGAATCATTAAATTATAAGCATATGAAAAATAATAGAAATGATTGTTCAGGATTTTTTCTTAATTTTGATGCATAGATTACCCTGTTCTCCCTTTTTCTTTTGTCATTTGTTTAGTTCTTGGGCCAATGTTTGACACTTTTCTCGAAAAAAATTGACTATTTCTGTCAGGTTCTCTCAAAATTAATTGGCTTTAGAGGGACGTCGACTTGGGTTCCATGGTCTTCATTGTGCACCCCAGAATTAAATTTTCTAAATTTGCAGTAAACGAGCTATGTTCTAACCGGAAAAATGAAATTTTAGTGTTTACCAATCATGTATGCTGAAAAACGCACTTTATATAGTGATGATTTGCATTTACCAATCAATTGTATTGTTTTTTCTTGTGTTACTTGGTAATTCAATATGTAGCGTCCACCTTTGGAACAATTTTGTTACAATTGAGTAAGTAAAAACCGACTATCAATGAGCTAATGTAAGATAATTTGTTTGCCATAAACATGAAGATCGCAGATAAGGTACCTCTAAGTTGTTCGTGAATCAACTCACTAAACAAAATCAGCAATGGATATATTTAACACCTTGGAGTACAATATTCCGAACTCTAAAACTTATATAGCGATTAGTTCATCATTACAAAACATAAGTGTTAAAATAATGCCCTAGAATCTATTGCAGGGTTTAATGGTAGAAACTGGATTGCCTATTTAGGTAGAGGAGACATGAACATGGCCAGGACCCTTTAATTTCAAAGCAGCTGTCATTAAAGGGACACACAATTAGCTGATTAGGAAACAATAGGACGCACCGGTCACACTTGCTCATTTTTTCAGCTTTCTTCTTATAGAGCCCTATATGTTTTTTTATGATACTAAAACATTTTACAAATAAAACAAACTATGTTGTGTTTTTAAAAAGAAAGTTGCTTTTTAAACAGGAGCATTTTTTTAAACCGACAACTTTTGTTAAACAACGCAGTGTGTTTTCTTCTAGGGTTGCTTGCCTTTTTAATTTACCGATGTGTTTTGTATAAAAAAAAGTCGACATATGTTGGAAATCTTTTCGATATGGTTGTTGAGGCTTTATTCGATATGTTGCGGTATGTTGCAACCAGAAGTCGTAAAATGTCGCATTTTTCTATTTTAAAAAGCCGTTTTTCATGTGTCCGTAAAATGACATCGATTCATTTTTTGAATATACATTGTCTGAGCTTAAACTTGTCATTGCAATGAAGCCTCTATTTGTGGAAATTTTGGACACTTCGGCCCCTTCCAAATCGGCCCCTACCACTTCGGCCCGATAGGACACTTCGATCTTTTTTGAAAAAATATATTTGGCCCCTCGTCAGGACACTTTGGCCTCACGTAATAAGACACTTCTGCCCCTTGCAGGAGGCACTTCGACTCGTTTCAAAAGACACTTCGGCCCCTCGGAAAAGACACTTCGACCCCTGAATATCGACACCTATCACCTCGGCCCGTTTGTATAATATATATAAAAATAGCAATATTCCAACCAGTCTCTTACCATAAAATGTTAATTTTAGAAAAGTATGAACACTTTTATATTAAAACTATTCTATTCAAACTTATTCCTATTAATATCTTCCATTTTTGAAGAGCCTTAGTAAAACAGTAAAATTTGTTTATAAAATTTGATATGTTATGCAGTTGTATGTTATTTCCATCAAACTGTAATTAATTTGTTATGATATAGTGAAACGAAAACCTGACTCTTTCAAAAAAAGTTGTTATATTGTTTAAATATTAGGCTCATCCAACTTTTGATCTGAAAAAAAGAAACTGTTAAAAAAATAAAAAGTATATAATGATATAGTCATGAGCAGAAAAAAAACAAGATGAAAAAACGAATGAATTTGTTTTACAAATGTTATGTTTCTCTTTATCATTTCTTAAAAAGAACATATCAAAATTGATGGTTTAAAGATATTTATCAAGGGAGGCGAAGTTGTTATGGCTGAAGTAGGAGGGGCCGAAGTGTCTTTTGCGAGGGACTGAAGTGCCATTTGCTAGAGTCCGAAGTGTATTTTCACGAGGGGTGAGGTGTATTGACGAGAGGCCGAAGTGTCTTTTCGAAAAGGAGCCGATGTGCCGAAATTGTAGGGGTCGAAGTGGTAGGCGCCGAAGTGTCCAAGACCCATTTGTTGTGGAAATCAAGGTGTGTGTTTCTTGGTCGTAGGTCAAAAGCCCTCCCGGTCAAAAGCCCTCCCGGCTAAAAGCCCTCTCGTTTTTGCAAGGTAGGCTAAAAGCCCTCCCGGTCAAAAGCCCTCCCTGCTAAAAGCCCTCCCATTTTTTAGGTAAAAATGAAATATATAATATTGTTTTTATTTTTTTTTGTATATTTTTAATAAACCCAAAACGTGTTAATAATGCAATAACATGCATGGTCACTGTTCACATCGGTGCGCTAATCCTCTGATCTCTGATCCCCATGTTATCCCTTGGTGATAACGGTCACAAAGGAACCACGGTCCACCGCAATGAATGAACCGATCAGAATGGGTTTAACATAATCCATGGATCCCACTCTATGCTATACACACAACAAGTATATCAATATATAATATACTATATGATATATTTCATTTTTACCTTACAAATATGGGAGGGATTTTAGCCGGGAGGGCTTTTAGCCGGGAGGGCTTTTAGCATACCTTGCAAAAATGGGAGGGCTTTTAGCCGGGAGGGCTTTAGACCGGGAGGGCTTTTGACCGTTTACCGTGTTTCTTGTGTACTAGGCTACGGCCAATATTCAAATTTGCTATATTTTCTCGTTGAGGGTCCAGTATTATTAGATTAGTTAGATATCAGTTTAATATGCGAGATAATAAGATCAAAGAAAAAACAATTAAAATAAAAAGTGCCCCTGGCAATATTTCCCAAATTTTTGAAAGTTAAAACCCCCACTGGTATATTTATACGAAATAGGTTTCTTAGTAAATTTAAGTTATTAATTGTTATTTAAATTTTCATTGACAGTTTTTATTTTCACGGAAAATAGGTGTTTTAGTTAGTCTTTGCAAATATATGTTATTTAAATGATATATTCGACTATTGCATCAAGGAGTTATCTCTCTTTTTTTAGTGTCGTGGACTTAAACGTGTTATTTATGTAATAGCACAATATATCAACTGATCCATACTTGATCCTTTATGAAAGGCTACAAAGGGACCGCGGGCCATCGTTTTCTCTGTGTTGCACAATGGCCGTTTGAGCGAGGATTCATTTTTTTATAACGTAAGTATTCCAGTATGTGCTCGGGATTGAGAAGAATAAAGGGATGGGGGTGGGGGATATTCGAGTGCGATATTGATTCCGTTTTTAACATATTGAAACAAAAAAAAAAATTCGACACAAAGTAGATAACCATCAAATTGACATTTACATGAGCGTGAGTGTCATCTAAAATGGAGCTCGCATAGACGAAACGACGTTCGACCATACGACCATGCACCCGCCAATTATTATTTTTGAATAAATTATGCTTTTACATAATTTGAATAAATTGAGAAAATACAGCAAACAGATTGTAGAATGGAGCATATACAACTAAAGCGTTCGCGGGAAAAAAACGCTCCATGTGTTGCCAACTTGTCTTTTTTCCTTTGCCCCAATCGAATAGAATAAAGGCGATAATGCTTATCAATGATAAGTTGCTCAAATTCAGTTATTCTAATGAACTAAACGCTCCCATTCTTCTGACATTATTCAAATTATATTTCCAAATCCAATAAAGTTTTTGTTTCATTGAAAAATCCCTCCGAGATCATTGCACTTATAGATAATATGAGGTTAATTTGTTTAATCGTCTCGATTTGAAATTAAGTTTTTGAGGTTATGAAATATCTGAAATACAGAATTTATCCCTCGTAAAATACCCACTCGGCAAAACATCGCCCTATCCACGTCCTTATGACGTTATTTATACACGTCGTTTTCTTGGTCCTTTATTGAGCGCAGGTGTTATTTTGACGGACGAAAATTAAAGACGTTGGTTCGCCGTAAATATCTGATACGAAAGGACGTTCAGTGAAAGACGTCCGGTAAGACCTTAAATGCGACGTCCTAACGGCGTTCGCATTTCGCCACAACGAATGTTTTACAGTCAATTCGGTTTAATAAGCAGAGTGGAATTTAACGATTTTTGTCATGACAACGAATATTGTATTACAAAACGAATTAAAAGTAAATCTCCGCACCTATTACTTACTTTACTCAAACATCGAAATATCATTTTTAATACTTATTTTTTAAAACGAAGTCGATAATATGAGATGCCAAGCGAGGGGTCATTTTAATGTTTGGAAAAGCATGGATATAAGCCAATAAAATGACAAACAAACGAATGGTGACTCTATTTGATAAATGCAAATATTTATAGCGAATGAAATATTTTATAAAACATAGTCTAAAGTCAGATGACTTGTTTATCCGCCCACACCGAAAGGGGCCGTATATATATCAACTAATCATGATTTCAATTCAAATCGTCTAACTCTCCTCTTAACTTTCGATTTCTACTTACTCGACAGGTTCTTAAACAGGGTCTTCGTTATCACTATAACTATCATCGAGATGGATAATAACCGGATCGATGTGGTCCATGATATGCATGGTTCGCCTTTATGAATTCCTTTATTCGCCCTTGATTGTTTTGACCGTTTTATTCAATTAATATACGCAATGATATATATCGAAAGTGGCCTTTATTCAAATAATGGAAAATATACTTCTATAATGATAAAGCAGGGCTGTACCTTTGCATTCGCACGGTCGTGTATGCGACTAACTTTTAAGTCGGTCAACTAACTTTTCAGAGTAAGTCGCCCGACGCGCGACTAACCTTTTGGTTCATTTAGAAGAACATTTCCCGGTTTAGCATTTAGCAAGAGAAGTCAACTTTTGGCAAGATTTCAATTTTTGCTCGCGCCTTCGGCGCACGCATTCTGACCCTAATCGGCGAGTACCATTTAGAAAGTGGTAGGGATGCATTTAGGTTGCACAATTAGGCAAAGGACATAACTGAAATGCCATAGACGTATTTTTGAAAATGAAATCGCCCTTGAAGTCGCAAAAATCTCTTGAGCGCACATTTCCGGAACCGGTGTAAAAATTTCAAGCTATCCCCAAATTCGAGCTACCCTCCGGTAACTTGAAATCGTTTTCAAGACACGTCCCAATGACGTCCTTATTACGTCAACGGACGTAAAATGTGTGATCGCGACGTCATGAGGGCGTGT
>LQRL01144973.1:6870-32178 GCA_001703475.1 Hydroides elegans | reverse complement strand
ACCAAGACCTTTCATTTGAGCCTATAATCAAGTCTCTATGACCTTCCGTTCAAAAGTTCTAGCCCGTACAAGCTCAAGTCTTGAAAAAACACTATTTTGGGCTATTTTGACCACTTCCGGTGGGGTGTTTTGACCGAAATGGTTAAAAAGCACATCTACGGACCAAGACCTTTCATTTAAGCCTATAACCAAGTCTCTATGACCTTCCGTTCAAAAGTTTTAGCCCGTATAAGCTTAAGTCTTGAAAAACCCGCTATTTTGGGCTATTTTGGCCAATTTGACCACTTCCGGTGGGGTGTTTTTGACCGAAATGGTCAAAAGGCACATCTACGGACCAAGACCTTTCATTTAAGCCTGTAGCCAAGTCTCTATGACCTTCCGTTCAAAAGTTCTAGCCCGTACAAGCTTAAGTCTTGAAAAACCGCTATTTTGGGCTATTTTGGCCAATTTGACCACTTCCGGTGGGGTGTTTTTGACCGAAATGGTCAAAAGGCACATCTACGGTTCAAGACCTTTCATTTGAGCCTATAATCAAGTCTCTATGACCTTCCGTTCAAAAGTTATAGCCCGTACAAGAAAGCGATGACAGACGGACGGACAGACGGACAGACGGACAGACGGACAGACAGACAGACAGACGGACGGACACCCCAACTCTATAGGCCCCCAACTTTGGGGTTGGGGCCTAACAAGCTTCTCTGTAATGATTACAGGGGTGGACATAATATGAACTAGATAAATTTTGAGCACTGCATTTTATCTAGTCGAATACCTTCATATAATGTCCACCCCTGTCCAACTTACGAGATCAGGGTGACCAGTCTCTAGTCAGTTTCGAGTTCCCTGATTTTTCCCTGAGCCAAGATTGATACTGGCCCAATCTAAGATGATAATTAATAACAAACTAAAGCTATATTTCGTTGATATCTGAGCCGCGACGGCGCGAGCCAAAATGTTACAGAAATGTTTACGGTTTGCGAGCGCCGAAGTCACGAGCGATGTTTTTGCATAAATAAAAAAATATATATAAATATATATATATTCTAACAAAGTTCCCTGATTTGTTCCAAGATTCATAATAAAATTCCCTGATTGGTCCCTGATATTCTCCAACTAGGCCCATTTTCCCTGATTTGAAAACGGGGCATTGAATTTCCCTGATTCTCCTTCGAGTCCTTGATTTTCCCTGACGGTGGTTACACTGGAGGTTGACCAAGAGAACTTTCAATTAAAGCAGAACATGCTCGTGTCATTCAAAGAAGACATATACCCGTGTTAGCAACACACCAAATGCATGCATAACATTTTATTGCAAATACACGGGCTTTTTATCTTATCATTTCTTGACGATAATTATGTTTTAAAGTGTGTCAGAACTAACAAGCGTACGAGATCTTTTATGAGTACGTCAGAGTGAGCAGGGTGGTCATAGAATTATGTTTTGGTATCAATAAGATAGTTGCATGTATATTGCAATTAGTCATCCACTCAATTTAAAATCAGACCAAACAATATAAGCTGAAAAGAGTGATTTTAACACGAACGCTAGTTTGCCGAGATGTTTTGACAGGGGAATCCCTTCGGAATTCCCACATAAATCGATGACGTCATGGATATTGCAATTTATTTTAGAAAGTAAGCTTTCATATATCACCATCACCGGGATATTTTAGGTAGAGGATATCGATAATCAACCCCTCCATTAGAGAGTTTGTGCCAATATAAAATCTTTGTGTTAATAGCCTTGATTTCCCAAATATAATAACTTACAGGATAACTTACAGGACCTCTTCTGGACGCAGGTCTTTAGGACCTCTATATCCATATCGGCGTTTACATTATATTTGAAGGCACTGCCTGACCAGAATTTGTCGAGGCGACGTTCGAAGCCGAGCAGGTTTTTTTTGCCTTAACCACATCGTTTGGTAGTTGATCCAGAGATTTACTATCCTGTTAGTAAATGAGAACTTTCGCACATCCTTATTGGCTCTTGGCTTCACAAGCTTGAAGGCACTACCCCTTGTACAAGAGGTGTTTATTTTGAAAATAGGTGCGACTTCTTCATTGTAGTTTAACAGGATTTAATAGGCTTCAATCATGTCTCCTCGCGCTCTGCGATAAGCTAGTGTAGGGAGTTTCAATTTTCTAAGCCGATCTTTGTATGATAATTCCTTGAGACCCGGTATTAATCTTGTTGCTCTGCGCTGGACACTTTCGATGGCAGTTATATCCTTTACTTTATGTGGACTCCATACAGCATTAGGGTACTCCAGTTGTGGGCGAACACAATCAATCGCATGGCTTGTTACTGGCATGTTTACGTCATTTTGATGTCATTATAGCGGATTTCCCAGATTTGCACAAACTCTCTATTAGCATGATAATTGATAGATCCAAACTAAACACGTTATGAAATTCATTTTATATATTTAAATATTGCCTTCTTGCTTATAGAGTTAAATCTGGTGTGAACGATAACCGACAAAATTTGATAATGTTAATAAATCAATGGACAATTTCAAGATTTATAAAAATAGGGAAAAAAACACAATATGTAATGACCTTGTTCATATCGTTGTAATAATGGCCGTACGTTTAAAGGAAAAGTTCAATGATGCTTTGAACTTTTATTTCGATGTAATGCTGTAACATCATTTCAAAATATTCACTTTTGAAGTAATCCTTTGATGTTTTAAACATATTCCCATCCAACACCAATGTGGAAAACTATGACCTTATTCAAATATTATTTAAATATCCGACAATAATTATTGTTTCTTGACTCTTCGATTAATAACCAGGAAATTTACAGAGTCTACTCAACGAAATTACTTGGAGTAACTATTGACGCTTAACTAACATGGAACGAACATATTGCAAACATTAGAGTAAAGCTATCAAAATATTTGCCGCATTATTCAAAAGCAGTTAACTTCTAGATTTAGACTTACTTAGAATAATATATTGCTCACTCTTTCTATCTTATATAAGTTATTGCTCTTATGTGTGGAGAACAACGTATAAAAGCACGACAAATAGTATTTCAGTGTTACAAAAAAGGGCTATCCGTATTATTTGCAACGAAGGTATGAACACTCCTACCTCATGTTTTTTTGCCCAATCATAAATTTTAAAGTTCGAAGATATCGTAAATTTAAAGTGTTCAATAATCATGTACATGGCTTAGAACGACAATCTCCCGAATAATCTTGCAAAACTCTTTACTAGGGCTGGTAAAACCAGAGGTTAAACGCTCAGAAATGATGATAATTTCCGGGTCAAATACGTAAGAACAACTCAAAGTTCGCATTGCTTAAGTAGGTATGGGGTTAAATACATTACCTAAAACATTAACATTGGACGCACGCAGAGATCATCGCGTGATCTTTTAATCAACCAATCACAATAAACCACTACGGGACGTTTATAACGTAATTCGCTCCGTATAATAATGCGTCGACTTCTAAGCAAAGAGAGGAGAATAAACAACGCAATGTTGCCCAAACGCACCAAATCAGATCGCTTGATACACGGATAGCGATTTGCAACTGACTTAACAATTTGGGCCCCTCTTTTTTGGACACCATGTAGCAATTTACTTTCAATTGTTTACACTAATTGTTGACGAGGTACTGAACGCGCCTCCAACGCTTTGTGACGTATAGATTCTGTTGAACAAAATTGCTAGGCGGTGGCAATACGACACTTATCTTCATTGTGAGAAGCTGGTTTGGTGACAAGACATCTGATGAAGGATCATGCATATGATCGAGTTGAAGAGGACGACTATCCACGATAGCCATGACCTCGAAGAAGAATGGACGCCATGAGTACCCACTTTATCCAACATAGAGAGAAGAACACTCCGTACTGTGCGAATCTGGCGTTCCCAAACTCCTCCCATATGTGATGCACTTGGTGGGTACATTTGGAATGGAAAATAGTCACAGTTATGCTGAAGTAGGTAATACTTCACCTTGGTGTGATCGATTGCCTCGTACTCTCTGTCGAAAATGTTCATGGCCCAAACAAAGTTGGTGTCATGATCATATCTCAGATTGCAAATCGGTCTGCGGACGGCGATGAATCGGCGAAAACCATTGATAAATGCATCCGTGTCGGGTGATGTGGCTACTTCTAGATGAATTGTCCTTGTCACCATGTATGTAAACAGGGCGCCGTACCTTGGAACTTTACTTCGTTTCACTTTTATGTAGAAAGGCCCGAAACAGTAGGTGAATGGCGGAGTCTCTTCTACTCTGTCTTCGGGTAACGGTGCTATCTTCTGCTCCTGTAGACGTCCACGAAAGCCTTCCTCTAACGTGTGGTGGACCGTGATCATCTAGGTACGGGTCGAGCTTGGTGAGTGCACTTGTTTTCTTCAGGATAGTTGAGTTGCCTCTTTCTATGACTATGTCCGGAAATGCTTGAAGTTGAGCTACTTTGATAACTTCTTTTTCCACTTCACATAAGAGCTCAACGTTAAGCTCGTGCACAGCTCCGGATCGGTTGAATTTTCTCTTGTCGTAGCTGCCTTGTTGAGACGGAATCTCTTGCAGATGAGACAGTACGCTATAGCTTTGAGCAAAGCGTTGCTTGACGAGAACCTAGTGAGACGTTCTGTACGCGAAGCGTACACGTTGACAGTGTCTGCCTGTAGTGTATACACGCGCTTGAATTCTGGATCATTGGGCTCAATACTTGGAGTTGTATCCTTGCTAGGTAGTTCTGTGTCCCAGAGAAACTTGGGTTCGTTGAACCATCATGTAGCCTCCATGAACTTCTCCACCTTCATGCCGCGGGAGGCATAATCTGCTGGGTTCTTCTCTGAGGCGACATACTTCCATTGGTCTGCGTTTGAACCCATTCTAATCTGTTGAATCATGTTCGCAGCGAAGACATGGGATGGCTTGGCATTGCTGTTGATTTATCCGTGAACTACTGTGTTCAGTAGTTCTACTGGTCCAGAAGTATTCATATGTGTTGTCACACTTCAGTTCATGCTCGAGAAATGCCGAACCGATAAAACTGCAGCTGCGAATTCTAGCCGTGACACTGTGACATGTTTCACTGGAGCTACTCTTGATTTGGTGATAACAAGGCTGCAGTGCACTTCTCCGCTTGCATTTACCATCGGAATGTAGTAGCACTGACTGTAGCATACAGTGCTAGCGTCGCAGAAGTGGTGCAACTGGACTGATGCCACCTCGCCAAAGTCGTCAGGCTTGTAGCAGCGTTGTATCCGAAGAGCTTTAAGTTTGACGAGTTCGTTCTTCCATGTTTCCCACCGGCGTATGATTTCTGCTGGAATCAGACATATATCTTGTAGAATGCGGTTTCCATCCAATATCACTGGTTTGAGGAAGCCCAGCGGGTCATAGATAACACTGACCGATGAGAGAATTCCTCTCCGCGTTTGTGGCCGGTCCTTAAACACAATCTTAAAATGAAACGAGTCATCTACAATGGATCATTCGAGCCCTAATGCCATTTCGACGATATCGCAACTCTTCAGTAGGTCGAGGTTATGTAGATCTGCAGCTCTGTTCTTTTCACCCTATTGCATGCATAACCGTTTAAGAGTTCAAAGTCAACTTATGTAGACAAATGCCGCTCTTGGCGCAGTTACTAACAGGGTGTTGGTAACTAGAGTAGTAGCGCCGTTGGCCGTTTTTACCGATGTTAATCCGTCGTCAACATAAAATATGTCTCAAACAAAGTCCGCAGCTTCACTTCTGAATTCTTCTTCTGCATAGTCAGCTTCCATCTTGAGACCGTAGTTGGCACAACCCGGAGACGCTTTGGCTCCACACAGATGAATGTCACGCGGAATTACGTCGGCGGTTCGTTCTGATCGCCTTCCCACCATAGGAATCTGAGGTAGTATCGGTGATATTCGCACACTTTGAACTGATAGAACATCTGTTATATGTTGCAACAGATTGTGATTCCATCCTTACGGAAGCGGCACAGTGTTACTAGAAGTCCGTTGGTTACATCAGGACCTTGTAGAAGCTGGTCGTTCAGACTAAGCCCTCAGTGCCGGGCACTGGCATCGAACACTCCCTATGGTGAGGCATATACCACACTTTCACTGGTAGGGTTGAGTCATTGCATTTCTCTTGCATTGACTTGTCGATGATACCCTCCATGAACTTGGTATAGTCCCTTCTGTATTGTTCATCCTTGACCAAGCGCTTTTGTAGACCTGCAAGACGTTTCTCGGCGATGCATCGATTGTTCGAGAGCGCTATGTCTCCATCACAAAGGTGAAGGGGTCTGTTCTTTTGATGCCGCTGTTGAGGATCTGAAGGAATTTCTCATCTTCGACGGAGCGCTTTGCACAACTGAAGTCGCCTGTGGTGGTGAGGTCAGCGTCCATCAGGTTTCGCAAAATCAACGGGGTTTATGATCTCCTTTGTCCTTGCACTCTTGATGGAGAACCCAACTGATATTTGGGGGCTCATCGATGTATGTGATGGTTGGTGCGGTAATCTCCCGTGTAACAATCCTGCGGGTGATAACTTCATCGATGTCGCTTGCGTTGCGGTTGAGGGTACCATCAACAGTCCAACCAAGATCCGTACGCTAGGCGCAGTCGTAATCCCCAGGTGCAGGTATCGCCTCCCGTGGAGTAAATGCTCGGGGATGGTCATACCCAATGAACAAACCAACATCGCAGTCCGTTATTGGCATGAGTTTGCTTGCAATCTTACTCAGGTGTTGCAGTTTCAGTACCATTTCAGGTGACGGAATGTGGTCGCGGTCGACGGGTATCGATTCCTTCGTATATGCACTACGAAGGTTCAGTTCTGTTGCACTACGAAGGTTCAGTACCTCATGCGTCGCTGATAGCGTCGATAATAAAAGTTGTGTCTCTGGACCGACGACGCCTTAATTGCAACAGGTGTATTCCAAACAAACTACGTATCGGACTGTGTGTCCGATAGCGCATACACCGCTTTAGTTCCTTGTCCGGCTGGTCACTGTGGGAAATGAACACCGGAACGACCATCGATGCTTTATTGCCACAGACAACTTTAGAAGGGTGACTCTCAGCGGGCTGATCGCTAGGTGGTCCAGTATTTGCCTGTACCCAGTAAGAGTCGTGGAGAGACGTCGGATGTAACTTTTTGTACTCCTTGCACCGCCTCATGAACTTGCAGTCCTTTGCAATAAGGTTCACATTCAAAAATTCAAAACACAACTTGTTTTCCTTCACATATATCTGGCCATCGTCCAGTGCGTCCTTAAAGAAATCTTTACAGTCGTTGATGTGATGGCCGTCTGTCTTGCGCTCAGCCTTCTTGCCTACCTTGTTTTGAGCGTCATGATATGTTCTCGTTCAGATGAAGAGTGTTTCTGATTCTTGTCTGGTTGTTCTGCAACAAGAGCGCCTGTTTCCCTTCTTTGCGACCGCCGCCTATTTTTTAGTCCTTAATAGCTGAGGGTTCTTGCGTGCCACTTAGAGCGTCAAACGACATGATGGTATTATTCGCCGGTTCCGCCTCATCCGAGATTAACCATGAGAACACACATAAAGGAGGATAAGTTCTTCTTTGTTGTTGAACGTGTCGCTCCGGGACCTCTTGTAAATAATTGGGAGCTTCTGTCTTCTTGGACCTCTTCTAAATTATATCGTCGGGAAGTTTTCGGATAATCACCTGATTCCAGAATGTTCAAATCGCCGTTGGTCTTCTGGGCTGATTCACACTGTTTGAGGAAATCGGAGAGACGTTGTAGTGCCGGGCCATCCTTGTACAGTATTCTAGGCCACTCACGTAGTTTCTTCCGGAAGGCCTGTGCAACGTGAAACTTGCTTCCGAATTTCTCGTTGAGACGTTCCGTGGCGTCAGCATATGCACAGTCAGTACTTCCATAAAGAAATCCGTCGATACACTCATTAGCTTCTCCTGCTTCGTAGCGCTGCAGGTAGTAGAGCTTCTCCCCTAGTGTAATGCTCTTCTGCTCTACGAGGAGTTCAAATGACCGTTACATGCGTTGTATACCAAGGGATTGCCGAAAACACTCCTAGCTCTGATGGCGGCTAGCGAACTGCGTTGTTCTGTTCCGTAATTGCTTGCTCCAGTAGAGTAAGAGCACTTCTCGGGCCGTTACCGAGATCAAAGGTGGCTAATATCCGATTGGCGAACGTTGAACACCAAACAAAGGAGGTAAATATGGTGCTGCATGCGGCTTGAGAGTATGCGTCGGCAATGACGCACGCGAGTATATTCCTGAAGGGATAGCGGCTGTGCGATTCATAATGTATCGGTCCGCAAAGTCTGTGGCAGCACTTGATCCTTGTGAAGTGCGACAAGGCTCTACCGTTATGTTAACGGGAGCTGCGACAAACGTTGCGTGGTAATACATGGGGTATCCACTAGAATGCACGTTGGTAGTTGCTGCATAATCAACATCTAGACTCAGACGTAACCATGTCCGTCTCGGAGAGTTAGTGCCGTTTGACGTAGGTTTCCACAAGCGAGGTATCCACGGAAAGCTTGGCTAGAGTGTCGTCTGTGTCGCTGACGTCCGACGACGCCTGACTTTGTTCCTTCACAGCTTGTAGCTTCACCCTTTCCTGTGCAATCTCACGTTCGAAAACTAGCATCTGTTGTTTCTGTTTGATCTCCATTTGCTGCTTCTCCAGTTTTTGCCGTTGCAGTTGCTGGTTCTGTGATATCTCCAATTGCTTCTTTGATATCACCATTTGTTGCGTCTCCAGTTCCTGCTTCTGTTATCGTAGTATGGGGTGATAGTATGGGTTGATATCTCTGCCGCTTTGGCTGCGGTCTTCATTCCAATAGACACGCTGATGACGCCACATGATATGCGTGTACGAGAGGAACTCTTCTCCGATTTGCACGCCTTTGCGTGAGCACCAACACGACGCCCAATATGTCTTTCGATGATCCCTTAAAGGGTGGTAATAGACGAAGGCTCGACTGCGTAGAGGTAATGTCTTCTCACACGACGTCAAACAAGAAGAAAGCTCCTGTAACGCACCCTTTATCACTGATATACCCTCCAACTTCACTTCGATCTCTGAGCAAATAACCGCATGAGATACATGTTGCTTCACAGGAGATAAGGTTGCGACGTGAGAGTGTCGCCACTTTCCGACAAAACACTTTGCAAAACACTATATGGAAGTTGATCACCTGCCGAGGTACTCACGGGGCGGGCATAGATGTAACTAGATGTAACTGTGTGGTCGTCATACTCGGTTGATGGTTCACACGCATTATAAATGCAGTGATAATCACTAATTTGTAAACCTTAGTGCCTTTTTGTATGAACCGAAATGATATCACGTAATCCGCCCTTTTACAAAATGATCTTATTAAAGTGCACCTTCTTTCTATAACCTTTAACTTAGAGCCTTTAAGATATAGACTCTATATTATATATGTAGACTCTATGTAGACTCTATGATGACTATACTTGACTTGTAATAAAGTTTAACCGGGTAATATACTAAAATGTACTTTAAAAAACTATAAATACCGTCTATGACTGTATATGTGCACATTATCACTATGCAAAATGTGTAACTACAAACCATTTTAAACTTAAATCAATTTAAAATCTAGTTGCAAAACTATATATTAAAGTTCGAAAAAATATTTACCCAGTTAAAGTACGTAAAAAAAATATAAAATTATACCAAATTAACTGCAAAATATTATTTAATAGAAGTCTTACAAGTATGCACTATAACACTGACTGTACCTTAAAACAAGTTATGTCACAGTCTAATCTGTTCCTATTTAGCATCTGTGGCTAGGTAGCAAGGTAGCATCTTGCGGTCATGTCGATCTCACGAAATCACCGAATCTTGTATGAGGACACTGTAGAATACACTGAAAATCTGTTCACATACTGCCTCTGCTTACGCACCTGGAATCGTCCATGCAGCCGCCTGATATAACAAAAGCGACACACGCTTGTTCCCCGGACTTTGGCCTGACTTGAACGTGTGCCTATAGATAGAAGCGTGGGAACTCGTGCCTAGATCTCATACAGCCGACGACCTTGACCTTCAAAAGCGGCACACGCTTGGCCCCTGGATGGTGACGTGATCCGATTGCGTGCCTGGACGATGGAGCGTCATTTATCATTTATATATCCGACAATAATTATTGTCTTTTTACTCTTCAACGTCTAGAGCAGCACTGAAATCAACGCAAATTCTGATCGCTATTTATACTTTTTACACGCACGCAGAGATCATCGCGTTATCACTAAATTAATCAATCACAATAAACCACTACGGTACACATATACCGTTATTCGCTCTGAATAATAATGTCTCGACTGCTAGGCAGAGAAAGAAGAAGAGACAGTGCGATGTTGGCCAAAACGCATCCAATGGCTGAATTTGTGACCACCTTAACCAGTTGTGATAACATAACAGACGCCAAACAACACAGCTCCTCTTTTTATGCGCTATGTATTCATATGTAATTTTGCTAAAATTTGTCGTTTTCAAACTCAGAATAACTGGGGTGTTTTAAAAGATATAACAATTATAAAATCACTGATGGTGAGCCCAGTCCTTCTAGTTTCTCATCATATAAGTTTCATATAATTATTATATGCTGAACTTGCTAAATTTAGACGTCAAACGAACCCACCTTCCTCCAGTCAAATATACCTCCAACAGTGTTTTGACCCAGACTGTGGGAAAATAGACCTTTCTTTGATTTCTCTTTAATCTTCCCAAGACGAGCGATGTGATCACTAAAATGCTCACGGGACATTTTGAGCACATTCGCGGTACAAAACTATGGATATGCATATTTGGACGGTTTTACATTTAGTGATGACATAATCAGGATGTGAGCCTGCCGCTGTGACCAAATAGTTGTACTTAAAGTGGTGGAGGCAAAATAAGAAGCACCCTAACACTCCTCTTTCATAAATGCTTTCACGCAAGGAAGCCTGAGTTTTTATATGGTTTTCTAACATCAAAACTGAAAAAGATTTTTTTTTCAGATGGAGGATCGTGAGCGCTCCTGTAAGAGCCCCTACCTAAAATGCTCGAGTACAGAGAGAGAGAGAGTACGCACAGCGAAATGCCTCATTAGATCGCTTGATACACGGATAGCCAATCTTTAGTGACTTAACAATTTGCGCCCCTTTTTTGGGACACCATAGAGCAAATTACTTTCAAACATATGCGTTTGAACGCATTACACATTATAAAACCTTAAAGCAGTAACAACTTATAACGTAATGCAATGAACAAACAGTAAAATACTTATCAGGGAACATGCATTGTCTCAGTCCTTTACACAATATGTTGGCGAAAATCAAACTCAAAACTATTCTAAATGTGCAATTCATATTCTTCGTTTGGTAACAATATACTAAGCAAAAAAATAAAAACAAAGACAAATACACTATTACACGATAAACAATTATATATAACCTATGTGAATAGACACGCTGTTTCAGGTAGTTCCGCACATTGCTCTGCCTTATCTTTAGATCAAAAACTGCAAGAATCAGGCAACCCTATCTGTATGGTTTTTCTATGGATTTTTTTGTTTGCCTACTGAAGAAACAGGCATAACAAAAATGCATATTTATGCACTTTTCAAAAAGGGTTTGAAACTTTCTCGAACATATACAGCAATCCAAAATCATACCATCAATCATAATTTCATTTCTATATTAAGGACTCTTTGACATGAATGATAATGAGTGGTTATATTATTTTTCCGATAATTTAGTGTTTAATTCCAAATATGGGTTATTTGAATCCCGTTTTTTGACAACAATAAGAGTGTTGCTCATTCACATCAATTAATAACTCAGGGTGGCAACTGACATACGATTTACTTGCCATGGCCACGCTAGTAAGTATAAAACCAACCCTGTAAAAATGCTCTCAAGTAACTTATGATTGATAAAACATATAACATTGATGACTTCTGACTCTAATACTCTGTGATTTATTCTGTGAAATATCTATTCGGCTGGGAAATCATACATCTTACGCATACATTGCGCTGACAAAAAAAAGTTGATACATCTAAGGTAGTTGACAAAATTGTTTTCATAAAATCAGCAATAGAGAGTTTGGGCAAAAAATGTAACACCGGGATGACCGAGGTTGGGTATGCATATTTTAATCTTTACCCGAATAATCCAACCACTTAAAATGCATAATATGCTATAAACATTCATTCAAACTATAAATATATTATGTTGATATATTTTGCTAAATTAAAGGTAGAATAATTTCACTGAATAACTTAGATTTAAGTCATAACAAATTGGGTTATGATTAAAATTTGCTGACCAAAACACAGTCATCCCGAAATTATATTTTCTGCCCAAACTCTCTAATATAATCAGCAAAATACATTGTTGCCCAAACTCTCTTTATACAGTGACTTTCTACATTTTTGGTTTGCGGATAACCAAATTGTGTACTACGTCATGAGGCAGGTGCGGGTATGGATGTCCCTGTTTTGGGTATGGAGGGGGTTCGGAGGGAAGGTTGTCTTCAGGCATTGAGTATGGCACCGAATATAAATACCCCTCGAAAAAATAAGAAAACAATAAATGAAGTATGCAATGGTAAAGTTTTGCGGGGTGCATTGAATGGCAGGCGCCTGAAAGTAAACGTTGAACGACTTAACACAACTCACTTATCTAAAAATTCAGGCTCATTGTCTGAATCAAAGAAAAGAAATAGGAAAAAATCAGAAACATGTTCACCATCTAAAGACTTTGTCAGGTGAGAAACTCGTCTTCTGGATATAAGCTTGCGATCTGACATACGCTGGTTATTTTGATATCGAGGCCTATATATAATAAGGGAATATTTGTTCCAGGACCCCCGTTGACAACGCGTTACTTGTTCATGCGATGTGACATTTGTTGGGCGTGTAGGCGAACCATGCTTGTGTCATGTAGTAAACGTGCACCGTGATATAAATCGTCATTTCAACTTTGGATATATATGCTTATTTTAATATTTATTTTTGAGTTATGGACATTTGAAAATCGACCTGCTAACACTAGTTATTTAAAACATTTCCTTTATCAAAAGTAATTTATTTTTTGGTGGCACTTCGCCAAGGCTGATGATCAGTTTTAGTTTCTTTGGTTAATGAAAGTATTGGGATACATCATACAAATAGAATGAACAAGGATAGCTTATTAGAATCTATGTTGATTAAAGTATTGTCGAAAATAGAGCATTTTACTATCATTCTAAAAAAACAAATATACAAGGTTCCACTCCCACGAAAAGAAGACCCGTTCATATTGAAACATGCATTATGTGGATATTCAATTAAATACATATAACTACTATTAATGCTCTATAAGCGGTACTCGAGAATGTTCCCCATACTGTTTGATCTATGACTACAAAGGGACGTTAGGAACACATTTTAGGATTATAGCGTTTGTCATTAGCGGCCACACGGTCGAAAATGCGGCTTATTTTTGGGCCGCGCGACTAACTTTTTCGAAATTAGTCGCGCACTTCGTGACCTGCGATTTCAGGTTAATGCTATTTAAACGCTGAATAGCCGGGTCGGGTACGTTCAACCTATCAGTCACATGAGGCCCGAGGAGGGACAATCAAACATTGGTTGAGTCATAAGTGTGATCCGAACCCACGACCCCAAGTTTACATGTCCTCGTGCTCTACCAGTATCAGCTATTAATGTACTTTATAATCTTTATAGTACTTTATTACATTTATGGTCTCAGTCGATTGTATAATATTGTTTTAATTGATTTAAACACCATGTTCTAAACTAGAGAACACATTAATTGAATAATATAACTATTTCATTAATTTGTTTCAGCAATAACAACACAATTAAGAAAGGGATGACGATTGGGGAATTAAATCGGATAGATGTTACACCAGTGGAGACATGTCGGATCGGAGAGCCTTCGCTTTCCGATCACATTTGCTCGAACTGTACCACGGTTGCCGACTCGCCTCAGTCTATTATAAGCGAAGAAAGCTCATCACAAGCTTCAGATAGCGTGATTATAAGCGACGGTCGCTTACTCCATCGATCCAACTCACTATCATCTATCCACAGCCTCGACTCACAACAGAGTCAGAAAACTGTTGCTCCTACCGAGCCTCCACCGCCGTGCAGGTGGTCGAATTGCACGGATCCTCAGGTCGAAAGCAGTCGTTTGCACGACCATATACAAACGAACCATATCGAACCACAGGAAGGCAGTGGTAAATTTATATGCTTATGGGAAGGGTGTAGATGTTACAATAAATCGTCATGGAAACGATCTTGGTTAGAGCGTCATATTTTGACTCATACAGGGGATAAGCCTCACCAGTGCATTATCGACGGATGTGGATTACGATTCTCGTCGAAACCTATGTTAGAGCGTCATGTTCGTCAGCATTTCCTTTATCAAGAACAGTTAGAGAATGCAAAGGCAAATGGGTCGCCGTCCAAAGCAAGTAGAAAACGGAAATTAAAACGAAAGGTTATTCGACCAGGTAATAAATCAGTTAGGGATTATGTGTTGCATCGTTTCACGTATTGTATATGTATGTGAAAGTGCAATATAGGTTTCATTTTGTATTGATAATTCATGACTCTAAGTTATCGATGTGCAATAAATAAATAAAAAATCCTGTCCTTTATAAAGGAGAAATTACGGAATTATAATGGAGGAAAGAGGTGTGGACAAAACATAAAAGGGATGTAAATGGAAACAAAAAAAAAATCAACGAATATTCGTCACTAAAATAGTTGTATCTATTTTTTCATATTTCGTGTTTTTTTTTGTTGCAGTAAAAACACAAGATTTTTTTGACGCGTCGGTGATGCAACAGATCAAGGCGCGATTATGTCACGCCACCACCACCACCACCACTAGTCAAAAGGCGACCGCAGTCCCGCAACCCTCCATCCATACCGTCACCTGCGGTCCATTCCAAACTTCTGTGAGTAGCAATCAGCCATTTAGATAACTAATACTACTTTAAGTTTAATGCATGTAAATATAAAATGGACAACTCGGTATATCATAATATGTTAAGTCATCCCCATAAAATAAAAGCCAAGGAATACAATGGTGATCATAATTTTTAGAATAATCATTAGTGCAATTTATGTAAGGGCCAAAGAAAATATTTTAAACTTTAAAAAAAAAATGGATTGGAAAGTAGTCATGTGAAGCAAAGATGTTAAAAGAACAAGGAATATAATTAGTGGAAACTCATGACATTTCACAGATTCTCAAATGTTTTAAACTGCAGTTCTGCAAGTGCGATTCCAAGAAAATGACTCAAATTATAATGAAAACAAAATAATATTCTTTATAATCATGATGACACCACTGGTTGTAACAATTAAAGGTAGATAAATAAAAATTAAACATCTAAAGTGAACAAATGAATTACAATGAAAGCTATGCTTCATAAAGTGAGTTTTACGACATAAATAAAATAACCATTGTTTATTAATAGTCATAATTCTGTAAAATTTGACAGTCGGGCAGTTTTTGCTAGACAAAACAATGCTCAAAACCATCCCATTCCCAATCAACACAATTGTTGTCACTATCAGTGCATCCCTTTCTAATAGCCAGATGGTGTAGTTAATGGCAAAAGATGAATGAAAGCCTCCCGAATGATGCTTCACAGAGCCCTGATAATTAAGCCGCACAGGCACTGTGTTCCGAGGAAAAATGAGTCCCAATGCAATTTGTTGTCACTTTTTTGAGTTAATATATTTATAGTAATGCCAAATATTTCGTTGGTATGAAATTCAATCTGATGCGTTTGTGTTGCAATTTGAATTGTTGACGTCGATACTATGATTCAGAAAACAAGGATGATTAAAATTTAAACTTTGCTCAACTTGTATATTTATGAAAATCATTAGTCACTTTCGTTTGTGGTTCTTATCATCTTACCCTAAGTAACTTGAAGTTTTAAAATAATTGAGTGATAAGCTGATTTTAACGATTCAGAAATTGCTTCAAATGTTCTGTTTGTAAGACCTTAGGCAAACGTTAATAAGTGAGTCTTTCCTTTTGCAAGCTAAAGTGCAATTCGCCGTAAAATTGGCACGTTAACAAAAATAAAGCGCAGGATTGTTCTTGTTGGTCGTATCTACTACATTTAACATGAAACAAATCTTTACATGTTGACTTCGAGTGTTAGTTTGAAGTTCGTCTTCTAGCTCAGACACTGTGACATAAATATTTAAGTGAGATGAATTTAAAAAATCTAAATACTCTTAGTTTTGCGTTTTTCTCATATATACCCCGGTACATTGATATTAATACAATTATATGAATGCTGATAGTGCATAGTTTGAAGTAGCAATCCTGCGACGTTTCACCCGCGGCGTTTTGTAGTTTTTGAAGTAATATAAATTTATTTGTTGGTCATTCTATGATTCCTTTTGCTGTATAAATTTCCTTAAACCACTCAAGAGCCGTAGATTCCATTATATTCGAATACCTCCCTTAAATATCAGAAATAGAATCAGGAAAAAAATATCCAGGTAGTTTTAATCTACTGGTCTAGACAGCAGACAAATCCAAGTGAAACCTCGGACCTTTGATCAATAAAAGTGATCCGCATGCTCCAAGCAAGGTCGTCGGTGCGGAAAGATCGGGTGTGGATCTAGGGGAAAAAATGTAGCCTACATTCAATGGGTAGGTTGAAAGAATCTCATTTGTTCCTACTCAAATTTTACTGTGCGAAAATTAACCGATTTTAAAATGAGGCATTTACATCAAGAATCTACAGGAGCTGCGTTGTATAGTTTTTCTTTCAGGGGTGGAACTTAACTTTTTGGACCGGTAGCCCGCCGGGCTACCAGATCTTGAAATCCAGTAGCCCGACGGAAAATCCAGTAGCCCGAGATTGTTTCACATAATATATATATAATATATATTTACAGTACTATATATAGTATATACATTATATACCTATATATATATACCTATAACTATATACAGGGTGCGTACCAACATTTCATGGGCGATTTCCAGGACCTTCAAGGTCTTTTTGGAACCGATTTCCAGGCCTTTTCATAGGCTTGTGGATCGATTTCCAGGACTTTTTATAACGAATTCCTGAATCGATTGGGGTCAAATTTTAATGGTCCATTAAGACATTTTATACTTTCCGAACCATTACTTTTATAATGACATTGCAAAATTAAAACTTCAATTTAAGAGAAAGGGAGCGGCGGAGGCTCGAGCGAAACATTAATTTATTATTAAGCAGCAAGCTATATAAATTACCTTGATTTCATTTTGATCTAGTGTTCGCGCTAAAGCCATAATTCTCACTGGCCCTCCGAACCATTTATCCTCAAACACTTTCTAGCACCGCCGAAAACGTACTTGTCCAACGTTAAAAAATTGACCTCACGCGCTGTCAAAATTGAGCTCGCACACAAGTTATTCTATTATCGATTGTAAGCCCCTAAAGGTGAGCGCCGAAGGCGCGAGCGAATTCTTTTAGTAAAGGAATATATTCAATGATTATTAGTTATGCAAAATCAACATCCAGTTGCGCGTCTTCAAAACGACTTTCATGCAGCTTAGTATGCGAGGTAAGATTTAGTATGAGGGAGTGACCACTACGGTCGTATTCTTTCTTTTGATTCTCACCGACACCCGTGAAGAGTCGAACCTCGATCAAAACATCATCAATAATATTGCATCAAAACAAAGGATGACTTCGGAATGCAAGCTATACGAAAAGAAGAATGATTACTGGGTGTTAAGCGACTAGTGACCCAAAAAATATAGGAGATAGGCGAAAATATAGGAGATTTAGACCTGAAATATAGGAGAATATAGGAGATTTAGACCTGAAATATAGGAGAAATATAGGAGATTTGACATGAAATATAGGAGAATATAGGAGAGTTTGACCTAAAATATGGGAGAATATATGACATCTTAATTTGATAATCGGGTGCACCTATTCCAGAAAACAGCACTCGAGAGAAAATCAATGGCCCTCGCGGTAACACTTCTTTTTGAATGGGCACCCGTGTCGATTTCTCTGCATCATTCGCTTCGATGGCGCAGTCCGAATGCAATCATGTACAAGATGACCAGTCAGTTTCTGATTCCCTAATTTTTCCATGATTTCACCTGAATTTTCTCCCTGATCCAAAAAGTCTTAAGACTATATTTAAGAATTGAGAACTACCAACCAATAAATCACTTTCTCTTAATTTTGTCTTATTTTTATATATTATACCATGCCAAAAACGTGGTAGCCCGTCGGGCTACCACATTTTGAAATCCAGTAGCCCGAAGCAAAATCCAGTAGCCTCGGGCTACCGGGCTACCGTTAAGTTCCAGCCCTGTTCTTTCATTTTTTTCCCACACTGATATTCGATGTTTGTATAAAAAATAAACCTAACCGGAAGAAAATAAGCAAAAAGACAAAAAAAAAAACGATCAAACTGGGAAAGGAACAGGCAACAATAAAGGACAACGCAAAATAATACTAAGGACAAAGTCTTCCTAAGCTTCATTCAAGCATTGCCAGTTGTGGCATTGACGGCTAATGGTTGTTGTCAGTGTGAGAAGTGAACCAAGCGTGCACTTTGGTCGCTTTCAGTTTTTCAAACTGTAACTAAGTTTGTTATATGTTTGCACCAGAAGAATTCGTAATATCTTAGGCCTATTGCTTGACAAATTTCTATCCCTATATTGATACTGGGTGTTGTGTCCCATATGTTAAGACTAACGACTTGTCTAACGATAGTGTACCCGGACCATAAGAGTGCCTAACCCATAATAAAGCTTCTTGGATCCCGGGAGAGTTTAGCCCCATTCAAGGTTTACTAAGTTCATGCATTTCGGCACGCAATAAACTGACCATTCAGTCATTCCTAAGAGCTACATGAAATAAGAGATGAAAAGTCGTGATAATCACAAATGGCCCGGATATAAGTTAAAAAAAAAACATTTATGCTTGTCAATAACTCAATGGTTTTAAACCGGCTCTTGGTTCATTTGGTGCTGAGTAAAAATAAACATTCTTAAGCTCACGAATGTAACGAACTCAGAGCTGCTGATATCGAGCCCTTGGCTGCACTATTCTGTACCAAGATTGGCCTCCACCAAGATATTCTCACTCAGCAGTGTACGCCACACAAGGGCATGCCCCCCTTTGTGGCCACAGCCTCGATTTCACGGTTGTCGCCAAGGGTGAACCTTGCTAAGGCCCATTTCTATTGGGACGCCGCGTTTTTCTCTCCCTCGGTCCATTATGAACGTGACCCTGCCGCCATGATGAAATAGAGAATGCACAGTGTCATCATCACGACCAGGAAATTATGCCTTTGGTTATATGTTGATGGATTATCCTGGCGCTCGACCGATTCTCAAATGTATTTATGAAAAAAAAAATCTTGGTGCATTAATGATTATTGCAAATCTTAAATTACCCGGTAGTTCTTAGTTGTTTTGAGTCATATTCGAAAACCAAGGCTATATTGTAGCCCGATCTGCAAAAATAGAATGAAAATAGTTTCTTAACAAGTGCATTCCAGTATATTATGGACTGAGTTCCCAAACTGTTTCTCTGAATGCTCTGCTATCAGTTATCATGAATGCCTGAGATATAGTTTCAAAGGAATGTTTTAAAGTAAGCTATTTCAGCGTGAAAGGTTCCCATTTACATCATATCCCTTGTTATTTAAAGCTGTGGTTCCCTTCTGTTTGAACCCCAGTGTTATAATTTTCCAAATGAGGTGTTCGTTACACACACAGGAAGAAGAATGCAATTTAGGTTATATGAGACGCGTTTTCAAACTTTATTAGACTTTGATAAGCAGTTTTTGTGCCATTCAATAAGAACTAATAACAATAAAATGAGGTTTTTCGTGGGGTTGAAAGGTTAAAATAGAATGCAAGTGACATGATTTGTGAGTTATTGATGTATATTGCATAGGGGCAGTAGGACCTTCCCCAACGGGGACGCTTACCTGAGCGAATGCGGTACGCCGGTTAATCTTCTTTTAAATTCAATGCCTGTGTAGCATACGGCAGGTTTTAATTCGAGAGTTTATACTGCTTACATTGGTTATAGTCTAGTTGATACTAACGACTCATGAGCATTTGCCGATACATAAACTAAACCCAACGGTTACTGTCAAAGCAAATATCCAGCATGTAAACGCAGTAAAAGACATACCCGGTACTAGGGCTGTGTCGGGTACCTCGGGCAGTCGGGTACCCGACAATCGCATCGGGTACCCGAACTGAAAACTTGGGTTCGGGTACCCGAAATGTTGCATTATGGGAAAAGTGACAGCGGATCAAACTCATAAAAATGTTCAATTTAAAGCATAATTGAATGTTTTCAGTCATAAAAAGTCTTAAAAGTAAGTTTTCAGTGCGATCCAGTCAGTTAAATAAAAAACAAAAACTTATTTCAGTTCATCTAATAATTGATCATTAAATTACGACACATCCTGTATAGTAAACGAAAATGAGACCACAAGGAAATCACGTTTTGAGAACTTCGGGTCGGGTATCGGGTCGGGTCGGGTAACTACTTCGGGTGTTCGGGTAGCAAAATACCCGACCCGACACAGCCCTACCCGGTACAAAAGTAAACAAAAATTAAACTCATTAAAAATAAACGTAAAAATAATTGCCCCTTTGGATGACCTGGAGCCCTCATTTTGGTTCCTCAACAACATATAAACGAGTGACTCTTTCTCTTTAAAACCAAGTCGCAATGTTAACAAGACGCACTTCTGACCCTGCCTCTGTATTGCTCTTTGTGATTGGCAGCTGCCTCAAGTGGCAGATGACAAACCCTTTAGTGCCAAGAAACTAATTAAAGTAATAAATGTAATAAATGTAAAGAAAAGATGACAATGCTTTAAAAGACACATGTTTTCTCGTTGTGTATTGTTAGCGATGCCCGACTAAATAGAGGTTGGAGGAAGGCGGTAGAAATTAGGTTGCGAGAGTAGATTCGCTGCGTTTTGCACTTGTATATGAAAACATTCTATGGAATAGTTTCTATAATGGCCCTTGATGTTTGTATATCTTGGATTCGGTAGTCACACTGTCCTAATAGAGATGCACTGCAGTTCCGTTTCAGGAATATTTTTCGTTCTGGCAATCGGTAAAAATTGGTTGGGTCGTCTGTGACAAAGTAGTGCATGTCCTAGTTGTCCGTTGGGGCGTAAACAGTTACTTGTTTTGGCCGCCAGTGTTAGCCAGCTGAACCCCCACATTGCCCAGACAAATGAAAACGCCGAATAAAAATAGTATCTCTAAAAATCGTCAAATGTGATTTATAAAACGTAAATATAAAACACAAATATCGTCAATATCAGGCGAGCATGCATGCACGTTCCTAAGTAAGAGAGAAAAACTCGTTCAAAAGCTGTACATGGATATGTAATGTATTTATATTTATATAATATAGAAATCATGAGATTGTTACTGGATATACTATACAGTAAAATCAAAATGCCTATTATATTATGTGTATGCCTATAGCTATACTTAAATTGACAATAATCAAATGTTTCTGTTGACAGGTGATAGCAAGGCGACAAGAGCCCGACGGCACCATTCGTGTTCTCCGCCACCCACTCGCCTCGCTCAGGTCAGTCTTTTAGGGAAGAAATTGAAACTGTTTCAAACTTAAACATTTATAGGTCTACCTATATCATATGTTTGTGTAAAATAATGGTTAGGACAGGGGTGGATTTTTTTCGATCGCTTCGAAATTCAACGAGAATATAATATCCAATATCGCTGGTCTTACTTGTATTTTCTTTTTAAATTCGCAGCGATTGTAGAAAATTCAGCAAGTACTTGCCCACAACATAAGAGGCATGTTCTGCAACTTTCTCTGACCTTAGTCTACCGATATATAATTTATTTATGTCAATTTCATCATTCATATACCATCTGTACCGGTAGTGTGAAGGAAATCAGAAGGGTTCTCAATCAATTGTATGATTTTCCATATTCAGTTAAGCGAAGCCCTTATCTTGCAACGAAATCATGCATATATGTACCACATGACAATTCACAGGTCGATGCATAGATTTTCGAATGACGGTAAAAAAAATCAAGGTCTCTCTGTCTGGCCCATGAATGAACCTACACTTTCGTCTGTCAGAAGTTTATAAATATCTCGTATCGCTCAAGTGAATGCTTTGTGTTTATACACACCCATTTTTACTTGGCGATTTCCACGTAGGGCAATAATTGAGTTCCGGAAGCGTCATAGTTGATTTTGTTAACCTTCTGAAAATCTTATGTCGTGTGACGTTTCCATTGTTAACGTTTATTGCTTCTATATTGCAAGTAAATGTAGCCATTTAACTCGCCTTTATTTGAATCACTTGAACGGGGGTGCAGTGACTGAAAGTCGACGTCAGCATATCTCTTCCACGCTAAGGTCGTTCAGAGTAATAAAACCCAATAAGAAAAATATATCGAAATAAAAAATGTTGACGTGTGATGAGTTTTGAATCGCGGTGATGGAAACGATTATATGCTTAGATGCTAGAAGTTAAGAAAAAAAAGTTGACTGAGGTCTAAAAGCGCGTGACAAGATATTACTCAATCTCATATAGACGCGATGGAAACTATTTCGTTCCATATCCAAACGGTTCTAATTAGGGTTGTGTCGGGTTGGGTATTTTGCTACCCGAACACCCGAAGTCAATACCCGACCCGATACCCGACCCGAAGTTCCCAGAACATCATTTTCTCGAGTCTGATTAACATTTATATGCAGGATTTTCCTGTAATTTTGTAATCTAATATGAGATAAACTTAAATATCATGTCTATTTTCATTTTAACGAGAAACTCTCAATTAAAACTTATTTAATAGGTTTGATATCACGGAAACGCATCAATCTGCCTTAAAAAGAGCCATTTAATTGGTTAAAACTTATTTTAATTGTTCCCATAATGCAACATTTCGGGTACCCGAACTGAAATTTGGGTTCGGGTACCCGAGGCGATTATCGGGTACCCGACTACCCGAGGTACCCGACACAGCCCTAGTTCTAATAAGTAGGGGACTGGGTTATTTTATACGGAATCGATTAACAAAGGTTTCCTTAGTAAAAACTCAATACCATACAATCATCGTAACAATGCACATTTATAAGTCAATTTTTTTTGTAGGGATCTCCCTTCGACGAGCTCGGTGTGGACGGCAAGCAGCTCCAACGAGGCAGCAACTACATCGCAGCAACAGTAGACAAGAGCAACATTTTATCTGCTCATGTATCATCATAAACATACAACATCATCCACCGCAAACGGCAGCAACTATACATTCATAAACCACCGGTGTATTTTTGTGTCATTCTCGTCACCGACATAATGTCGTCACTAATGGATATACGACAATCAGCACTCATGGGATATAAATCGGTGAGAATATATGCCTATATCACACGGTTAGATTTGGCCCAATAATCAGATCATGTACCGGTGGTAGTAGCGTTGTTCAGCGAACAGTAAGTCGCCAAACACATATACGCGCAGCCCATGAACCATGGATACTTCTTGCTGTCAATATTTATACGCGACGATATAATCTAGGAATACTTCATTTTGGGCGGTACCAACCTCATCAACGAAACCGATCGGTACACTTTCTTGAGGATACACATAACAGTTGGAGTAAGGGATGTGCTTTAGTGGATGTGGTCTCTCCTCTTAACGTAAAGTCGACCCATAGCCTAATTAATGAAATTCGACTCATGAATATATTATCTGGAATCATATAAGCCTTATGTATGTCTAACTTCTTGAAAAAAAATATAAACAGTATAAACACCCATCATAATAACACATAAACTCGACGAATGGAAAATACCGATTCGTTATTAATAGGGTTTTCATTCCTCTCTCTCTTTAAATCTAAGCTAGTCACGCAATGTACAACAGCGCATATAATATTTCAGGGATTGACGTGTGTAAAGGTGTCTTTTGATAGTGACGTTCCAACCAAACTCAGGCATTAGGAGGTCAAATGATTGCTCATTGGAAATCTTATAGGCATCTTAGTCGCGGTATATATTCTTAAAAAAAACGGGTTGCATCAACTAAATTTCCTTCACCATTTTAACTGAGCCATAAGGTGTCAATGGCAATGTTTAACAAATTGAAACAGTGATTCTCTGAGAAATCGTTATTTGAACAAGGATCGAATCGGCGTTTTGTAAATTGTGTAAATTTTGATGGGTCATGTTAGGTACCACGATGTCCTTCATAGTTTAACATTGGCGACCATAAATGTCAGTTTGTAAACTTCAAATCATTGTTAAATCAATTTGATGACGACTCATTTTGTACCCACGGTGTAAATCCCTGTTTCAGACATGTTCACATATCAACAAATGAAATCCCGATCATGACACGATATCATGGGATCATTGCTTACCATTACAAACATAGGCAAATATATAAGTCTAATTTATTGACATCTGTAGTCACGTTATAATTGAAGGGCTCCGTGCAACAATGTGTTAAGTCGACTTAACATGTTTCGCTAAAATGTGGCAAAGTGCCAAGGATACACTGATCCATGCTATATGCTTGAATTATTCTTAAAAATCAGTGCGGTCATCATTATTTCATCCTTAGGCTCCTTGTCAATTCTTATATAATTGACCAATTTAAAAACATTCAGTGCCTCTTTTCTCAAAACGTCAATTTCAGACTTAACACATTGTTGCACGGAGCCCTTCAATTATCATTCCTTATAATAATATAAGTCTACCTCTTCGTGTATTCATAGAGACTACACCTTTTGTAAGTTTAAAGATAAATGATGGAGTATATAATTTATAGACAGTAAACTATAGACTTTCGAGAAAAATAATTCCCTTAGTTTTAAAATCTACTGACAATCACACATGTTACAATGAATAATCTGTCCAAGCTTTTATAATCCATTGTTATGTTAACGATTTGTCAAATCACAATGTTATTAATTCAGGGTAAATATCTATACCGGAAGATTTCTATATTTATTGTATGTAATCCACCCATGTATTACCATGGAGATCAACTGTATAGCAAATACATGAATGAATATTCAGTTCAAAACATTCAAGCAAGTTTGACCTCATTTGATATAAAAGCATCATTTTATGAACCATTTCAATTACTCGACTCTCTGAAATTTGATTTCAAATCGTGCGTCAGGTCGCGTCAATCGACATAATGTTTTTTTTAATCAAAAATGAATTTTAAAAATTATAATGACGTCGTTGATGCATTTCCATGCCACACGAGTTCTATAGAA
>LQRL01144970.1:0-11305 GCA_001703475.1 Hydroides elegans | reverse complement strand
GTGGGGGGGGGGGGGTGCGAGAAGAATGATGGACTATGTTTCGTTGGACTGTATTATGCCGCCAGATGAAACGCTGGCGATGTCATATTTTTTATGTGTTCCTATTTTTACACCATTTTTCAAGCTACAATCCGGAATAATTTGCATTCCTCTTCATACTCCTTGAGTTTTCATTTCCATTGTTCAGGCCATATACTGTTAGGATAGACTATTTTCATGGCTAGTGATTGTTATGACTTGCAATGTTTGATAACATTTCGAATGTTCCTGCAGAGGGGTAAGCGGTCAGACAGGCAAAATAAGCAATCCATTAAGAAATACAAATGCAGCAGATTTTAGAAATTCTTATATTTTGTTATTAATTTTAAAAGCCATTTTAGAAAATATACTTTGCGTAAATGAAAAATGAATTTATTTTGCAAGCCAGTGAACATGTTTCGATGAAGGTATTCTGGCAATGTAGCGCAAGTCATCGATTGTGTTTTAGCAAATCTGATTTATTTTATATACATAGTGTAGGGCTCTAATGTGTAATTCTTTGAGAGCGTGGTTCAAATTCGTTCAAAATAAGAACTTTAAAGTTAAATTCCTATTTTTATATTATCCGTAGTACCAAAGACTCATGACTAAAGACGTTCAACTACGATTTTCTTTCTTCTATCCTCTTCCAAACGTGCTCTCCAGATATAGCACTAAACATAGCGGAGGTATGGTTTTCAAAACCACATGTTCTTGGCGTGAAATATAATTTGTTTATATTTGAGTGAACCGCGGGTCGCGATAAGAAGACATAAATGTTAAAGTAATGGGTTCGATGACAAGCGGGGGAGTTCGGGTTTTCATTTTTTTACACTTTGCAAGTCGTTTATCCCTTGGAACATATTATACAACGATTCCAATTCATATGTTTTCATTAAGAATATCAGTTTATAAAGATCACAATTATATTTAAAAACACATGAATTATCGTAATGATGCCTGATATCCTATAAGGCTATGTGAACTCCTATTTGTACATAATTCTAACGATGAACGATTTATCTATAATTAATGTTATCCAAAGGAAAAATGCTCACAGATGAAATATAAAACACAACAGCAAAATATTCGGTTAGAATTAAATAATTTCTTTCGGGGAAACTCATACACATGGATCACACGGCCATATATCTGTCACTCACAGGCGATAACACAGCTTGGATAAACATGCACGTTTAAAAAATGCCTCCAGATGACTCGCTATTTTTAGAATTTTAAAAGATTTGAGCGCGGGGAAATGTATCGAAAAAAACCGCTAGTTGAACGTCTTTAGTCATGAGTCTTTGGTAGTACCCAATTAAAGATTTTAGGAAGTTGGGTTATTATGAATTCTCCTGGTATGAAACGAATTTCTTTGCAGCTTAAAGTGATGGAATATTATTTTTCAAAGCAAAAAATCTTTATTCTCTGTTTGCCAGCCAGGAAAGCCCAAAAATTGTTGCCAGCAAAAGGCTGCCAACAAGAATTTACTCTTCTATGTGTCATGCCTCTCTGAAAGGTCACTAAATGAGTATATTCCCATTTTCAAATATAAATCACTTAAAACAAGGTTTATTTCGTGTAATTAGTCAATTCTAGTTCCATAATTTCTTAAAATAAATCAAATAGAAAATTTTCATATTTGTTCTTTTCTGTGAAATGTCAGCAAGGAAGATATCCCAGCAGAATAGATTTTTCACCGAATAAATCGCTGGATACTCCTGTCTTATGATGTTTGACATTTTATAGAATGGACTGAACTAGAATATTTAATAATCCGACTTTATAAAAGGAATTGGCTTCACCCGCTTTATCGTTGGTGGTTTTATATACCTAACCGAATGGCTTGGATATTGATGTTGCATGTCACAAACCATTTCTTCAATTCTCTCTTAGTCAGTGCGTTCGGCTTTCTCGGAGTTGAGACCAGTACATCGCGTGATTTTGTCATCCCATTGCATTCTTGGTTATAAACTCTCCCAAATAAAACATTTGCAGACTTTTCAAAGTCCTGACCATCTTATTTGATCGTAACTTTGGATATATCGTTTTTTTTCTGCTTACTACTATTGCATTTGTCTTTTTTATGTTTATCTTTATTTTGAAATCCTTATTAATAAACCTTTTTGGTCTAAATTTGCAGTTGATTCTATTTTCTTATCGATATCGCTGTAGTCTACCACCTCCCAATGAAGCACCCGCATCTTTACTCTCTAAAACTCTAACTATAAGTTTCGTGAATATGTGAAACTGTTTTTTTTTTCGCAAAAAAAAACATATTTTATGATTTTAAAATGTTTGAGTTAGAATTGTAAGAGTTTCCATCTGTTGTGATAGCAATTTCGATTAGCATATCTAATAATAAGACGAGTGTTTAAAACCATTTTATTTTGAAAATTACAATAAAAAAAAAATAGGATTACAGTCTTTTGTTTATCCACAAACTGTTTTCTTTGAAGCGATGGAAAGGCGTCGAACAGATGTTCCAGGACTACCAACTGGATGGAGAAGAGAGGAGACCTTACGTAAATCAGGTCTCTCTGCAGGAAGATCAGATGTAGTTTATTTCAGGTAAAAATCCACGAAAGATCATGGGCGATAATAAGAGATTTAAATTAAGCGTCTATCAAATTATCTCATTCATTGAACCAAAAGCGAAACATATATCAACATATTGTTTTAATGTAGTTAAAGGTTACATGAATTACGTCACAAGCGTAAATATACCCCAAAGTTGGGGGCCTATAGATTTGGGATGTATGTCTTTACAAGGGCAGCGATAATAAAAATGGCACTGGATATGGAAATGGAACTAATGTAAACCTTTATCTCTTTAACATCATTCATCGTTTCGCCGTCATAATAAGTTTAACATATAATATTAATGTATATTAACGCTCTGTAGAAATATGAACTTCGAAAATATAGTAGAAGTGGTAAAATAAGAACTTTGAAATTTTTCCATTTCCATATCCAGTCAAAGTTACATAAGATATGCTTTTCGACAGTTGGTCAAATTCGGCCACCGTAAGTTGGTCAAAAACCCAAAAGTTGTGATTTTCCTAAACATGGGCACAAACGAGATAGTCAATGTCCTTCAAATGGGGGGAGGGCGGTCGGGGCCTTTCCGTGTTTCACAAATACTTCCTTCTTTACACTGTGCAGGCCTTAATCCCAAAGGTAGAGTTCTGGTGAGTTTGGGTGTCGGTCTGTCAGTCAGTCAGCGCTTGCTTGTATGGGCTAGAACTTTTGAACAGAATGGCATAGAGTTTGTATGCGTTAGGGATGGTCTCCATGTATATATCTGCCCTTTGATTGTTTCGGCCTTTGTAGTATAATGCAGCCATTGTCCGTTGGCGGATTTACGAAACTTGGGTTTGTATTCTCCCAGACCGATTTACGTCAAACCATAGTTACAACCGAAATAATGTAGCGATGATATGCGTGTTTTAAAACATAAGCTTAAAATCAGGGTGACCAGCGTCAGGGAAAATCAGGGAGAATCAGGGAATTTCGAAGTCCGGTTTTCAAATCAGGGAAAGTCAGGGAAAATCGACCTTTTTGGAGAAAATCAGGGAAAAATCAGGGAATTTCATTATGAATCAGGGAAAAAATCAGGGAATTTCGTTAAAATATTTATTCATTATTTTTTTTTAGGATTCCCAAGAAAATTTTGCTCGCGCCTTCGGCGCTCGCATTCTATAAATGCTTCTTTAAATTTTGGCTCGCGCCGTCGCCGCTGGAATATAGACTGAATATAGCTTTAGTTTGTTAAAAGGAAACATCTTGGATCAGGGAAAAAATCAGGGAAAGTCAGGGAAAAAATCAGGGATTTTAAACTGTCTGGAGACTGGTCACCCTGATTAAAATCATAACTGAAAGACAAACTATATTGATAACAAACATAAAGACTAATTTCATGTTGTAGCTCAGTTGTTGTCGAATTAATAAAATTGAATGATGTTTTCTACCTTTTTACAGTCCTGGTGGAAAGAAAATAAGAAGTAAACCTGAACTTGCACGCGAGCTTGGAGAGGGATTCGACCTGACATGTTTTGACTTCAGAAGTGGTAAAATTTTACAGAGTGCTATTCGCAAGAGCAGAAGACTAAAGGGAACTACATACGACTACGCGAGAGGTAAAAAGCAATAATTTTTCCTATAATTGGTTGCTTTACATACAATCAATAAATATACCCGTCAAAAAAAGTAACCTATATTTTTTCCAGACCAATTTTTAATAAACTTATAACAATTTGTCTAAAACAAAATTTTGCATACATATAGTTTAACCATTTGTTAACACAAATATTGATTTAGATTATTGCTATTGTTTACCACTTTCCTACAATGTGTGAAAGAAGTGAGTGGGGGTATGCAAAATTCCACGCAAAATCGATGTCCAGTCATGCATTGTGTGCTTGAAGTGATAGGCATAACTCTTTAGAATTTTCTTATTTACAGCTGTGTGTATCGAAATTTCATGTAAGTCTGATGGTCAAGTATCAATTTATGACAAATCATTACTTTTTGATCCGAAACGAATAAAAATATAATCATATTGCAGAGAAATAAGGAGTTTTACAAGAAACCGTCAGAACGATTTACTCGAAAACCAGGTGTAATGCGCATTTAACATTAGCGACTATATGGTGGACCATGTCCAATAATTGTTAATTTAAATAATGAATAGCAGTTAGAATTACCTTTTCATCAAAAGATCGAAGATGAAAATTTAGTTTGATGGATCAAAGACACCAAACGGGAATGTCCATTGATTCTGCACGGAATTTTGCATACCCCCGGTCCATACTTTGACACATTGTGGGCATTTTTGAAGCAACAATAATACTCAAACTTCACATTCATGTAACCAAATGGTTGAGCTAAACCTATGCAAAATTTCATTGTTGTACGAATCGAGAAAGTTGAAAAAAATATATTTTGAAAAAATATATAAGTTTCTTTTTTTTGACGGGTTTATGTTGTGATAAAAGTGGAATCTGATCGGTATCAATCAAAAATAAATAACATTTTTTTAACGGCAAAGTAAATGTGATTGACTGAAATGAAATTAAAATACACGTAAGTTCAATTTTGATGGTGATAAAATGAAGCCTTTAATTTCTGGTTTGATAATTAAAAAATATATTTTCAATAGGACCACCCATCCGAATTCAATACTCATGGTATAAGTATTTGCGAACATTTTGATGATCGTTTGTTAATTGAATATGAATTATTCCTTCAGGAATACGTCATGATGCCAGCCTTGTTCTACCTATTCGACAAACTGCCTCTATATTCAAACAGCCAGTAACTGTAATCAAAAATAGACCTGAGAGTAAAACTGGACAAGATCTCAAACATGGACCTCAAAATCCACCAAAACAGGTTTATATATATATTTTTTTTCAAAATTGTATTATTTTATCGTGCATTTGTAAAGAATATCTGAAGCTTTGCAATGATATTCAATGTGAGTTAAAGTAAAAGCTTACTTGTGAAAATAGTTTCTCATAAAACAATTGAATTCTTATTTCAGGTTTTCTGGGAGAAACGTCTCCAAGGGCTAAATGCAAGCAATACAGATGAAGAAAAGTTCAAGTCGCTTGAATTGCCTCCAGTGATTCAAGGTGATTATTTTGTTGCGTAAATTTTTGAGATCTATGAGTTTATAAAAATGGTAATTTTTTCAACGCACAGTAACTGTTTGGTTACCCTCGAGTTAATTTGCGTTCCACGTGTTTTCTAATGCAAACTAAGTTTGTATATAAATGCCTGATTAAGTACATCTGACAATGTGAAAGCTATACAGAGACAGCTTATATACACCTAAACGATTTTTAAGTATGTTCATTTTTTTTTCGTCAGCTGCCGGACCGGATCTTTCAAGTGAGAACCTCCTACAAAGTATAGCCGCTGCTTTGCATTTAAATAACGCGCCCATCACGGGCCAGGTTGTCTCGAAGGCGGCGCTACAGAAAAACCCAGTCGTCCATATCAATGCTGATCAACCACTTATTCAGGTAACATCTCGTGACATAGAGAAATGTTTTTTATTTAGAATTTAAGGCAATTATGTTGATCAGTCAAAACGTGGGGATAGATACTGAGCTTACGCTAAATCCATTATCGTAATCAATATCATTACACGAATTTTAAAAATCGTATTTTAACGATTATCTTATTTTCATCTGCATACATAAACTTTTTTTTCGATAAAGTGATACAATAAAATCAAAATAAATATGAAACATATTACCTTTCACATCTGCTATTTCAATGGATCCATATTTTTGATACCTCGCACATGTATATACATTTGTAATTTTAATTGCGAATACTTCATTTGACCATACAGAAAGTGGCGATCAACGACCACGAAATACGCGCACAGGAAATGAAAGTGCAGGAGACGCGACGTCGTCTACAACTAGCCATGCGAAGCATGAGGGACATCGATGCGTCCACAGCTACCTAGTCAATATAAAATCGTCATCTGCGGTAAAAAAAAAACTAAAGAGAAGAGAAATAAACAAATGTTTGTTGCGTAGCTTTTCCCTTTAGAAAACCTTTCGGTCCTTGGCCATCTCAACCAAATGCATGGAGTTCGACATTCGACAGTATGCGATACATCTACGCGTCTACCGCTACCTAGTCAGTTGCGGTAAAAATTATAGAAAAAAAAAATGAAATAGACATAAGTATGTTGCGTAGCTTAACCCATGAGAAACCCTGGAAGCCTCAGTCATTTTGACCAAATACAGTCTACTTAGGGAAATCCGGTGCCAAGCGTGTTTTTTATTTTGTTCATGAAACAGAGAAATCAGCAAAAGTTGGTAAAAAAAGAATTATTGATTCACCGATACTGAAATTTGTATCAAAATTTGTGCGTAATCGGGCCGTAAAACATTTGCGTTCGTTTTCCTCTTAAATACATGTACCTATTCATGTATAGCAAACAGATCATGAATCTTTGTATCTTATCTCTGTGACATCTCGGTTGATGATTAATATGAATGAGTGCCACTATTAGGGAAAATATAAAGATCTAGATACACATATACATAGGATATATTATATTAGAGGTTTTGTATCGCTTTGTTGTTTTACCATTGCATATCTGGTGAATTAAGGTACGGAAACAACATTTTTTCACCATACCCTTAGCGATTGCGGCAATATTAAAACTTTATTTTGATTGTGTGATAATTTGAATATCCGAGATCTAAATCTTATAACGCTTCTTTTGTAACTTTTTAGATAAATCGAACACATTTTTGATAACTTTTGTTTCTAGGAGATGTGTTGAAATGTTTTTGAATGTATAGAAAGAACTTATTTATGTTTTTTTTATAGAAAAAAAAAGTTTTATTCTGTATCTGCCTGCTGTATTGCTAATAATACATGTATACAAAAATGTACATTTAAGCACATTGATGAATATTTCTATACAGACGATACAGGACGAAACTTCATGATATATTAATAAAACTTTGCATGTTTAGTTAACAAATAGATGAAAATGTGTTTCGCAATTTTACCTACCAATTATTGGCAACATCATTTTGTCAATCTTACTAAAAGTTATATTTTCAAATATATATGCTTATGTATGAAATTTTCTGTCAATACACTGTACAATTGCTAAACATTATTTCGCTAGTATTGAAATAAATATGTCATTAATCTGATTTTAGTTGTTTTTCATTCCCTGCATGAATTCATATTTTTATATGATGAGATTTATATAAGTTTTTCACTTAGTTGACTGATGTTGTTAAAGTTAAACAAGTCGATTGTCTAGCTGTAAGTTTGCGTGGAGTTTAAGGTTTATTGGTAGCAAACGTCGCGTATTATTTATCATCTATATTGATATGTTTACTGTACTCTATATGACGGCATTTACCTTTGTTGAAACGCTATAGGTACCTAAATAAGTAATCGTCCAAGTCAAAAATATCATGGTAACAGGAAGAAACTGTACAAAAAATAGCAACAATATTTTAATCAACCATGTAGCATTATACTTTGGTTTCAACACCTAGTAGGCTAAGCCACCCCTACATGCTTTCAAACGCTATACATTTTTTATCATCGCTGTATATCTAAAGTATGATTGGTATTGCTTCGCATCTCGCAGCATTTCTATTTTCAGCCCTTTGATATTCAATAGCCGAGTGTGTGCTTATAATTAACAAATGGAATTGCATGTTATTTCAATGAAAATGCCAAAGGCTAACTGATCAGGATAGAAGCATTATGAACTGGCATCAAAATTTGCTTTTATGTAAGATGATCTGATACCGAATGGAATACTATGCATACGTACGGAAAAGGGGAAAATAAAAGATATAGGGGTTTTAGCTTCTTTGTCGATGCACGTATATCCTGCTTGTAAACTTAAACCTATACATGTATAAGATTTTTTTTCTGTATCTATATTATGTAAGAAGAGCTTGAACGAAATGGTATACTCCGTTTGGTATATCGATCTAAATTAATGGACCATAAACAAAAGAGTAATGTGTCAAGTAATCCTTTATCATTAAACCATGTGAAAACCTCTTTCTCAAGTTGGCAGCCAACTAATGATTCGAATTTCTCTCATAATAATAGGTAGTGAACTACTCTTCTTTAGTTTCTTACTAGATGTACATATGCACTAGGTATCTCGACACATATGTTCCATCATATACTTGTTTATCAGACCTAAACATGGAAGAATTTTACGATAACTTCAAGATACTTGAAATCTCAATGGGTAGAACCTTAATCATGAATAATGCTTGTAATATATTGCTTAAGCAATAGATTTCTTTGGCAATTATGAAACGCAATTTTTAAATGTCAGAGAACTAACAGAACCCAAGCACAAAAAACGCCCCAATTTCTGCATGCTTTTACGCATCTTTATAAAACAACACGGTAACGCACGCGCAAATTAATCTCTGTTCACGGTTCACTGAAGACAGAAAATCAGATAGAACAGGCATTCGTTTTTTGCAACCAGCAAAGCATGCTTCATCTCTATTTTTTACCCTTTTCATGCCATCCAATTTTGCTAGGCATAGAATGTATCATAGTTCGAGAAAGGGCTGCCCAGTGCAAATAAACACGACTGCCAATACAGAACGTGCGTCGTACCATTTGCGTGATATTTCCTTTCTTCACCTGAGATTGCTGCCAACAAAAAAAAAAAAAACATTATATTTTTTTTAACCGAGGTTTGACATAAGCTACCAATGCTTTGCCTATAATGTTATTATTATTCTGTCATAGAATTGATCTTTGTATATATTGATAGAAATATGGACTCGACAAGCCGTACCCTGTAGCTTCTTTAAGATCTAAGTGTTTTGATGGGATTTAACAGTTTTGTACAATTATTTATTCTCTACTATTAATCTACCCTTTTCAATGAGATCAAAATAATAAATTTAAAAACACTTGACATTTCGTTTTTCAGTTTTTGTTTGTGTCTGTTTATACATTTAACATTTACACAGCTGTGATGTCACTGACGTTTGTCCCTTTTCGTGACGTCACAATTGTTGTGGTTAATGTCACCCAAGGTCGCGAGACAAGGTTAGAGACGATTGGTTTGAGACAAAAAAGAGAGCGATTATGCTTCATTGATTTCGTACTAATCTGCCACGATTTCCTGAAAATAGAAACATTGATAAGCATTTGTCCTACTTGATCTTTTCATCTGTCAGATTTTTATGACGCGAAATTAAACTGGTGAGTGCTTTTGTAAGGCTGTCATGTAATTGTTAAGAGAAGTGTCGAGCTGGTGTTTTGATTCTTTGTAAGAGGAGCGTCCTTATAACAATGCAACCCTTGGAAATATTACAAGATGTATCCAATAATGAACCAATATGATGTTGAAAAGGACATTTCGGGTGAAACTAAGAGTAATTTATTAGTTATTCAATGAAATAAACTTTAAATTTTATAGGCCAAATAAATGATTTTCTTGAATTGCCAGTTTTATTCGCTAAAAATGTAGAACTTCTCAAATTTCATTTAATTACCCTGGTAATCGAAGAAGAATGCTATTCCGAAATGCAATTTTATGCTAAATCCGCTCGTAACAATCCGTTTTATAATTTATTTTAGTGTGTTGGGAATTATAAAGTCAGGATATATGATTGGCAAATCTACTAAACTCTATCATAGAAGTATTTTTCTAGATTCAAATCATATTAAACCACATGTTTTAATGCTGAAAGATATAATGTTGTGAATTTTAAGAAGACGCAGGTCTATGGATATTCCATATATTGTCAGTTCAACATTAAAGAATTATAATAATTTCATGTGTCGCACTGTACAACTACACGATTGTTCATTTCTTTGATATCAACACTTTTGATGAAATACAAACACTCATGCACATTTTATAAGCAATGCCACAGTATTCAATTAAAGGAGTCCAAGACTCCGCATTAGATCATCATGCCCAAATAACTTTTATCGTAAAAAAAACTAAAGGAGTTCCGAACTTTATGGCGTATAAATTGATGATTGTATGTCGAGGTTTTACTGATTTCATAACCTTACATTAAGATGCCGGAAATAAATTCTTAAAGATTAGGACACCTCGAAATTTAGTATACTTAGTATGTTTTGAAAATCTATTCATGTTATATTTAAAATTCTCTGTGTTTTAAGCTCGGGTATAAATAAATCGACCCTTTTTAAAAGTTAATCCATATGCTTTTTAGCCCTCAGCCAACAGTTTGGCTGAAGGCTATTGCTATCGTCGTGTCCGTCCGTCCGTCCGTCCGTCTGTCCGTAAACAATTACCTTGTGAACACACTCAAGGCTACAATTCTTCACCAATCGCAATTATATTTGGCATACAGTTAGTATGGGTGCTAATAAAGGTTGGGATTGTAAATGAGCCATATCCGACCAGGGAAAATGGCCCAACTGGACTTAGAAAAATTCTCTTATAGCCCCCTTCATATATGGAGTTTGTGAACACACCCAAGACTACAATTCTTCACCAATCGCAATTATATTTGGCATATAGTTAGTATGGGTGCAAATAAAGGTTGGGATTGTAAATGAGCCATATCCGACCAGGGAAAATGGCTCAACTGGACTTAGAAAAATTCCCTATAAGCCCCTTCATAAATATCAATTAAGGGAGCTTGTGAACAAACTCAAGGCTATAATTCTTCACCAATCGCAATTATATTTGGCATACAGATAGTATGGGTGCTAATAAAGGTTGGGATTGTAAATGAGCCATATCCTACCAGGGAAAATGGCC